>PVIC010022050.1:0-13917 GCA_004025085.1 Thryonomys swinderianus
TTATTTTCCCCTACTCCTCCTTTTTTATTTTCCATTTGAACATTTTCTTCCTATTTCACAATATCTGTCATACATCCTGGCTCTCATTTACACCTTCAGTTTCTCATACTAAAGATAAGAGATTTACACATCTGTGTCTTATTTATTTCACTTATGAATATGTCCCCAAGGTACATCCATTTAAGAATAAATTACTCAGATTTATCATTCTTTATGGATGAGTAATAGTCCATTTTATGTTTTTTAAAAACCCACATCTTTTTTTTTTGTTTTCTTTTGAGACAGAGTCTTGCTTTGTAGTTCAGGCTGGCTCTGAGCTCACTATGTAGCCCAGGCAAGCCTCAAACTCAGCAATCTTCCTGTCTCTGCCTTCCGAGTGCTGGGATTACAGGCATGAGCCACCATGCCCGGCACTGTGGTATGTGGTATTGATTGCTGGTGGCCGTGAGTCACCACACCCAATATCATATCATTGTATGTGGTTACCAGGATCTAACTCAGAACCTTGCTTTTGCGAGGCAGGAGCAGGAACCACTGAGCTAAATCTCCGGCCCAAACCTCACATCTTCTTTATCCAGTCTCCAATTGATGGGTGTTTGGGCTTTTTTCAGGATTTAGCTATTACAAACTGAGCTGCTATAAACATCGGTGCACCATCTGTTACTGTGGTATGATTATTGTAATTCTTTCATGTATATACCTAGCAAGGAAAAAGCGTGGTCAAATTGGATCTCTAATCCTAGTTTTTAAAGAAATCTCCACACTGATTTCCACAGTGGTTTCATCAGTCTACATTCCCACCAACAGTGGAGAAGGATTCCTTTCTCCCCAGAGCCCCACCAGTACTTGTTGTTGTTTGATTCCTTGATAGCAGCCATTCTTTGTGGAGTGAGATGAAATCTTAGTGTTGTTTTCATCTGCCTCTTTCAAATCAGGGATGTTGAACATTTTTCACATATTTCTTTCCTGGCTTTACTTATTATTATTTTCTCTAGCTCTGTGAAATACTCTTTTGGGATTTCAATGAGTATTGCATTAATCTATACACACATATTCTATTTTTTTTTTTTGAGACAAGACCTCACTTTGTAGTTCAGGCTGGCCCTGAACTCACTACGTAGCCCAGGCAAGCCTCAAACTCAGCAATCCTCCTGTCTCTGCCTCCTGAGTGCTGGGATGACAGGCGTGAGCCACCACACCTGGCTACACACATATTCTTAATCCCTGTAACAACCTCTTGACATAGGTAGTATTATCTCAGTTACCAATAAAAACATTAAAGCCTAGAAACATTAAGTAAGTTGTTCAAGTTGATATAGGTAAAAAGTGAAGCACTGGGATTCAAAATAACGCTGTATAGTCCAGATCCCTAGGGAGAACTTTCTAGAATGGAAGATAGAGATGGAAAATAAAGTAAGCCAGAAGCACACAGGGAAGAAAGGTAATTGATGATCTGAGTATAGACTAATGTGACATTCTATTTTGCCTGAAGCTAGTAATGACCTAAAGAATTAGATGAGGCAGTAGGATTCAGTTTTCTCCAAATCTAAGAACTTCCCAAGGAAAGCATGTCTTGTAGTTACTTCTCCAATCTGTATCCTCTTCCACTTCTAGTGCTCACCCCATGATGTTTTTCCTGAGCTCAAGCCTTTCTTTATGCCACCTCTTCATGTCTTTACCTTGGTAGCAGCATTTCACCTGACACCTTCTGCAAGAGAAGGAACTCTGCACTGTCCTGACTTTGGTAACTGCATAGCTCCCATTTTCTAAAATCCAAATAAATAAAAATACTAGTCATCACTGTCCAGCAGGGAGAACTGCTTTATTTTAATTTTTTGTTGTGTTGTGTGTAGGAGAAGAGGGAGGAGAGAGCCAGTTGAGAGAGGAAGAGGATTAGTCAATATCAAGGAATAAAATGTTGCAATGATCTGGATGGCTGATTTATCAAAATGGAAGAAAAAATATTTTATCTGCTCAAGAAAGCTAATTGCTTATGAGTAGGTTCTTAGGAAGTATGATATAATCTGCCATTTAGCCAATGGATACCATTTTATTTAAAATAATATTATACGTTGCCTATTGCTATGTTTCATTGATAGAGTGAAGCCCTTATAAAATGATAAGGATTAATGACTTTTCTTCAAAATATTTCAAAATGCTGCTTCTTCATCTCTCCTGTGTGACTGTTTCTTTCTCTAGAGCTAAATTCTAGCCTCAAGTGCCTTTAATCCTCCAACACAGAGACATCACTCAGACCTGACTGAAATAATGTTCACATTCATTTGACTAGATCCCTGAGTTGCTCTGCTTATTTTTTCCCCTAAATTAAACCGTAAAACCCTTAGTGCGACCACTAATAGCTTAACAGAGAATGAGTTTAGAAATTCAAAACTCTAAATATCTAGACTCCTTACTAGGTCTGGAGATCATTTTAATTTCTATAGAGATTTTTCTTGGTGGGGGGCAGGGGTGGCTACCAGGGATCAAATTTAGGACCTTGCACTCACCAGGCAATGGTGGTGCCCTGCTGTAACTTCTGTTAATAAAGTAACCTGAAGTTCCAAAAACACAACACATGCAAGTGATATTTTTCATGTAGTTTTCACCATTTCTCTGAGGAGGAATGGTTTCAAATTTTTAAATTCTTTTTTCAGGCTTTTTACTTACTTTTATTTTTTAAAATATATTTCAAAACCTTCTTTTTGATCCTTAAAGAAGAATCCAAGGATCTAAGTTTTTTAAAATGCATGAGATACTACTCTAGAAGATGCACAGTAGTATTCTGGTAAATTCTGCAGTAAAAATGTGTTCAGTTTTGTTTCATGTAGAAATTGTTTACTTTTCTCTTTGTAAGAGCTATTATCATCTTGCAGATACATTGGGAAGCACTGCTCTCGATAAGGATATGCAACATTTGGCCCCATCACACTGGATTACAATAAGTCTCTAGTTGACAGAAAGAAAATTAATGAAAAAATACAAAACACTAAGTGCTTTAAACACCCATAAATTGTCTATCTTGAATATAAGCTGTTGCCCTGAATTTTTAAATACTTGAGATAAAAATAAAATGGATAATTAGAGCTTATCATTTCCAGTCTCATTTTTATGATGTTCATCACAGAAATACTCTGTTTCCAGGCATTCTTCAAATGGCTCTTGTATATCTACCTGAGCTATGTGTTCCAGCTTCTTATTTGATTGTTATAAATAAGTATGCCCCAATGCAAACTGCAGAGATAAAACTGTGTGCCAGGAAAGTACAACTGCAGATTTTTTTTCCCCTAGAAACTGCAATGGAGCCCTCCTGTGGCTCATGTAATCCTGCAGATTTTTTTCCTGATCTAAGCAGAAAAGCATAGAAAGAAACGGCTTTACTGCAGGTGTAGCCATGACAATATGCTTTGTGTCTAAGAGTTCTGGGATTAAATAATCCTAAAACAAATATATATTTCCTCAGAAAGAGAAAATAATGCCTCAGGATGAAAGGAACACAGTTTGCCTGTTCATTTTGCAGACAGCATCAAAAGCCATTTTCATCAATTTTGTGGTGTCCTTTACCAAAGGGAAAGGCTTGGGATTTAGGAGCTATGTTAGCAATGGGAAAATAGACTATCTAATAACAAGGAAAGCTGCCTACTTTTGTGACCCTAATTTCCCAAAATATTAAATGAAAATAGGCTTCTATTTATCTGGAAATAATTGATTTGGCAGGTCTCAGTTTATCCAAGACACTTCTCAAACCTAAGTACGAACAGAAAAAAAAATACTATTCTAAACTTGACTTATTCAAAGGAGGGTTTTTTTCCTGTTAAGGACTGGAGAAGGTTTTGTTCATCTTTTACCTGGTGAGCATCTGAGGAACTGTACAGACATCTGTCAATCTTGGCCCGGTTTCTGGTGACGTTTTCTTATGTCTCATAAGAAAATGTTCCCATGGGCCACCCTGGTGGTTCCCATGGGTCACCCTGGTGGAGTCCAGATTCATTCCTGCCTGTGGGCCCCTTTTCCCATTCATGGAGCTCAGTGCAACTGCTGGTCTCTCTCCTGCTTGATATAACCTTTCAAAAACACATAAACTGAATGATTTTTAGATTTTATCCTCCCTCAGGAATCAGATCCTGATAATCTGCGTGGAGTGCAATGCCACACATTCCAGGCAGGGTGATGCATAAATGATTTGGGGCCACTCAGAACTTATGATGACCTATCTGAAGTGTCTCACACTAAAGTGACCCCCCCCCCAATGAATATGTGTTAAAGGAGGGCTGGATGAACAGAGTGATAGATGCAAATATGCTCCTCAGTTTTAGACATTCATTTGGCTCTTAAGTTTTAAGTAATACTATAAGTCATTAATGTTCACTGTAACATATTTTGTTCCAATATCAAACTGCCTTATTTACATACAATTTGAAAATATAAATCAGGAATATATATCACTTCTCTTTTTTTGGATCCAGTAACCTTGTGAGAACGCACATTAAAATAATGTTCCAAAATATTTTTAAAGCTTAACATGTAAAGATGTTGATCACAGAGTTATTTATAACAAATAAACAGTTGTGAAAATTTTTCATGAAGAGTTAGGTACATTATCAGAACATCTGTCCAGCCAGGTGTGGTGGTTCATGCCTGTAATCCCAGCACTCGGGAGGCAGAGGCAGGAGGATTGCTGAGTTCTAGACTTGTGTGGGCTACATAGCAGCCAGCCTAAACTACAAGGTGAGACCCTGTTTCAAAAATAAAGAAAATCTATCCAATGGTATATTTATGTAGTCACCGAAATATTTATGAAAAATTTAACAATCTTTATTTTTAAAGATTTATTTTTAAAAGGCAAATATAAATTCTTATGCATAGTATTATCTCAACTGTGTAAAAAATATAAGAAATGTGTGGCAATGTATGTATTTGCATTGAATGAAATAATAGGCAAGGTTGCTTCAAGGTGGTGGTGTGTGTTAATATCTCATTCTCATTTTTTCATAATTCCAAATGTTCTAAAATTAATATAATAGTACTGTATTCAGAAATTTTAAAAACTTGGAGAGTAACCTTGTCAAGAGATATTAATTAGCAGTAATTTCTAGTTGGGTCCTCCTAGTGAAACTTCTCCCCAAGCTCCCATCTATTGGGCTCTTTTTTAATTGCTGTTAATTTTCCCAGTTCTTGATCTTGGCTGCCTCTTTTGATGTTCCTTCTATCAACAACTAGTAAACTCTTGTATTAACTGAGCTTGCTCCCTCACATATCCTTTCCCAGAAATAATAACTCCTGATGGAGTTGCCAGAATTTTAGGACTGGTGGCCACTGTGATGGCCAGAGTTAAGTCATTACAGCAATTCTTTGAAGAAGACTAATCTGGACCGATAGGTCTGGAATCTTGGAAAGTGATAAGTGCAAGGAGTTCTTATACTACTTTTTTATGATTAACAGAAATACTAACTAAGCTACATTTATTGTTCTTTTCAGTACACTCTAAGTTTCTGGGACACAATAACTGTAACATCTCAGTCTTTCTTGCCTAATAGTTCTGGTATGTAATTGACAATAAATAACAAATGAGTAAATGACTGAATGGGTGAAGGGAAGAATGAGGACTTCTTTAATGTTACATTGCAGTTTTCATTTCTTTAATTGGTACATTTTATTGGTTCATTATATATACACCTTGCAATTACACTCCACATTGAAAATTTGTACCAGTATATGACACAACTTAATTCTCATACTTTCCCTCTCCCCTATCCACCCTACAGCTATATACACAAGCATTGTTTCCTTTTATTAATATTAATTATTTTTCTTTCTTCATTATTTACTCTTAAGCCCCATTACCCTTTGAATATTTCCTATTTCACAATATTAATCATGCATTCTGAACACATTTATAACTTCAGTTTCTCATATCAGAGAAAATATATGATATTTGCACATCTGTGATTTATTTATTTCACTTATGAGTATGTCCTGAAGGTACTTCCATTTGAATATAACTGATTCAATCTCATCATTCTTTATGGCAGAGTAATACTACATTTTATTTTTTAAAAAAAATCCACATCTTTATCCAGTATAGAGTTGAAGGGCATTTGGGTTGTTCCCAAGATTTAGCTATTACAAACTGTGCTGCTATAAACATGGGTGCACATATGTCACTGTGATAGGAATCTTGTAATTCTTTTGTGTATACCTCCAGCAGGGGAATACCAGGGTCAAATGGAACCTCTAATGCTAGTATTTTGAGGAATCTCCACACTGATCTCCATAATGGTTGTACTAGTCTACATTCCCACCTACAGTGGAGAAGGGTTCCTTTTTCTCCACAACCTCGCCAGCATTTGTTGCTGGTTAATTTCAAGATAGCAGCCATTCCTTGTGGAGTGAGATGAAATCTTAAAGTTGTTTTCATCTGCATCTCTCAAATGGCCAGTGACTTTGAACATTTCTTCATGTACTTCTTAGGTGCTTTTACTTCTTCCTCTGAAAAGTGTCTGTTCATTTCAGATTGCCACTTTTGAACTAGGTCTTTAAATTTAGGCGGTCTGATTTTTTAAGCTCTTTATATATTCCAGATAGTAGCCCTTTGTCTGAGGAATTACTGGAAAAGATTTTTCCCATATTGTTGGTTGCCTTTTTGCTCTACTGCTGGTTTCTTTTGCTGTGCAGAAGCTTTTTAATAGAAAGAGATCTGATTTGTTGATTTCTTCTGCTAGTTCCCGTGCTATAGAGATTTTGTTCATAAAATCTTTCCCTAAGCAGATATCTCCAAGAGTTTTACCTAAACTGTTTTGCAGCAGGTTTTGTGTTTCTGTTTTAATATTTAGGTCTCTCATCCACTTTGATTTTAGTTTAGTACACGATGAAAGAGACAGATCTAGCTTCAGTATTTGGCAGGTTGAAACCCAGTTTTTCCAGCACCATTTGTCAAAGAGGCTATCTTTCTTCCATTGAGGATGTTTGACTCCTTTGCCAAAGATGAGGTGACTTAGTGTATCTGGGATTGTTTCTGGATCTTCTAATCTATTCCACTGATCCTCAGGTCTGTTTCTTTGCCAGTACCATGCTGGATTTTTTGTTTGTTTATTTTTGAGGCAGGGTCTTGCTTTATAGTTCAGGCTGGACCTGGGTTCACTATGTAAACCAGGTAAGCCTCAAACTCAGCAATCCTCCTGTCTCTACCTCTTGAGTGCTGGGATTACAGGTGTGAGCCACCACACCCGGCACTGTGGTATATGGTATTGATTGCTGGTGGGTGTGAGTCACCACACCCAGGATTGTATGTGGTTACCGGGATGGAACTCAGGACCTTGCACCTGCAAGACAGGCACTGGAACCACTGAGCTAAATCTCTGGCCCAGTACCATGCAGTTTTAATCGCAGTAGCTTTATAGTAAAGTTTCAAGTTGGGGAAGGTGATATCCCCTGCCATGTCCTTGTTTCCTAGAATTGCTTTTGCTATTCTAGGTTTCTGATGGTTTCAGATGAATTTTTGGATGCTTTTTTCTAGACTTGTGAAATATGCTGTTGGTATTTCAATTGGGATTGCATGAAATCTATAGAGAAGTTGTGGGAGTAAAGCCATTTTGATGATGTTGGTTCTTCCTATCCAGGAACAAGGGATATCTTTCCATCTTCTGATACCCTCTTCAATCTCCTTTGTCACAGTGCTGTAGTTTTCAGAGTAGAGGTCCTTTACCTCCTTTGTTAGATTGACTCCTAGACATTTTATTTTTATGGATGCTATTGTAAAAGTGACTGAGTTCACAATTTCTTTCTCTATCAATCTATTATTTGTGTATAAAATTGCAGTAGATTTTTGAGCATTGACCTTGTATCCAGCTATGTTACTAAATTTGGTGATTAAGTCTAGCAGTTGTGTGGTGGAGTTTTTAGGGTCTTCTAGATAGAGTATCATGTCATCAGCAAATAATGACAGTTTAACTTCTTTTCCTATCTTTATTCCTTTTATTCCTTCTGATTGTCTAATTTCAATGGCTAGTGTTTCTAGCACCAAATTGAACAGGAGTGGTGACAGTGGGCATCCTTGCCTTGTTCCTGATCTTAGTATGATAGACTTCAGTTTTTGACCATTTAGGGTGCTGCTGGCTGTTGGTTTCTCATAAATTAGGTTGAGATAATCCATCAATTTAGTTTCTGTAGAGTTTTGATCATGAATGGGTGTTGGATTTTGTCAAATGCTTTCTCTGCATCTATCGAGATGAGATGACCATATGGTTTTTGTCTCTGAGTCTGTTAATATAGTGAATAATGTTTATTGATTTATGTATGGTGAACCATCCTTGCATCTCTGGGATGAATCCAACTTGGTCAGGGTGTATGATCTTGATAATTCTGTGTATTCTGTTTGCCGGTATCTTGTTGAGGATTTTTGCATCAATATTCATTAGGGAGATTGGCCTGTAGTTCTCTTTTTGGGATGGGTCTTTTTCTCCTTTTGGAATCAAGTTAATGGTTGGTTCAAGGAATGAATTTGGGAGTACTGCTTGCCTTTCAATTTCACTGTAGAGTTTGAGAAGTAAAACTCTTCTTTGAAAGTTTTGTAGAATTCAGCAGTAAAGCCATCAAGACCAGGATTTTTCTTTGTCAGTATTTTATTACATGTTCAATTTCACAAATTGATGTTGAGGTATTTAACATTTTTTATCCTCTTCATTCAGCTTTGGAAGTTCATAAGTGTCTAGGAATCTTTGCATTTCTTCTACGTTTTCCATCTTATTGGAATACAAATTTTCAAATATGTGTTTATTATCCTCTGGACTTCTATTGGATTGGTGGTGATTTCCCCTTTTTCATTCCTATAGCATGGATTTGAGCCTTTTCCTTCCTTTGTTTGATAAGGTTGGCTAGGTGTCTGTCAATTTTGTTAATCTTTTTGAAGAACCAACTTTGGTATTTGTTGATTTTTTTGTATGGTTTTGTTAGTCTCCATTGAATTAATTTCTTCCCTGATCCTTATAATTTCCTTCCTAGCATGAGCTTTGGATTTGTTTGCTCTTCTTTTTCCAATAGCTTGAAATTTAGCATTAGGTGGTTTATTTGAGCTTGCTCTATTTTCCTGGTGTAGACATTTACTGCTATGAATTTCCCTCACTGAACTGCTTTCATTATATGCCATAAATTCCTGTAAGTTGTACTGAGATTATCTCTTAATTGCAAAACCTGTTCAATTTCTTTCCTGATTTCTTCCATGATCCATTGGTTGTCAGCAGAGTATTATTCAATTTCCATGTATTTGTGACTGTCTTGGGATTTCTTTTGCTATTCAGCTCCAATTTCAAGGCATTATGGTCTGACAGTATACAGGGGAAAACTTCAATTCATTTGCACCTACTTAAATGAGTTATATGAACTAATATGAGGTCTATTTTGGAGAATGACCCATGGCAGCTAAGAAGAACGTGTATTCTCATTTTGTGACATGAAATACTTTGTAGGCATCTATTAAGTCCATTTGTTTAATGGTTTAGTTCAGTTCAAGTATTTCATTATTGATTTTTTTTGTCCAGTTGATCTGTCTAGTTGTGACAGTGGGGTATTGAAGCCACCTACTACTATTGTATTAGTACTTATCAGAGTTTTCATATCTGTTAATATTTATTTTATATAACTGTGTGTGTTGGAAGATGGTGCATATATATTTATGAATGTCATCTCTCTCTCTCTTGGATTGTTCCCTGTACAAGGATGTAGTGTCCTTCTTTGTCTCTCTTAATAAATTTTGGCTTGAAATCTATTTTTTCTGCAAATAGGATAGCCATCCTGCTTCTTTGCAGTTTTGTGTCACATGGAGAATTGTATTCCATTCTTTTACTTTCAGTCTGTGGCTTTCTTTCCGAATTAGGTGTGTTTTTTGTAAGCAGCATATTGTAAGTTCTTGTTTCTTAATCCTTTCTGTCAGTCTGTGTCTTTTAATTGGCCCATTGAGGCCATTAACATTAATGGTTATGACTGATATGGCCCGATTTATACCTGCCATGGTATTATCCTATTCTTGGCTCTTTTTTTCTTTGCTTTTCCCCTTTCCACTCAGTTTCATGTCTTGCTCACTAAATTCACTCTGCTAGGCCTCATGAGTTTGTGACCTTCATTGTTTTTCTCCAAGATATTCTTTAGAATGTTTTGGAGTGCAGATTTTGTCACTGAGAAGTTCTTCAGGTGTTCTTTGTCATAAAAGTATGTTATTTCTCCATCGATTTTGAAAGATAGTTTTGTAGGATACATCCATCTAGGTTGGAAGTTGTTTCCTGCAATGCTTGAAACACTTCCCTCCAGGCTGTCCTTGTGTTGAGTGTTTGCATTAAAAAGTCTGCTGTGATTCTGATGGGCTTCCCTTTTTATGTGTTTTTTTTTTTCTTTTCCCTAGCTGCTTTCAGTATTTCATTCTTTGTTGCATATCTGGAACTTTCATGATTATATGCCTGGGTGTAGATTTTTTAATATCATGGTCTTTTGGAGTCCTATATGCCTCGTTTATCTGTATGTCCAATTCTTTTTCTCTCCCTGTGAAATATTCTGCCATTATGTCTGTAAACAGTTTTTTGATATCTTTTGCACTGTCTGCTGCTTCTTCACTGACTCTGATCAGCCTTATGTTATTCTTCTTTGAGTCATCTAGGAGCTGTTAGGTTGATTTCTCATGGCTCCTTGTCATTTTCCGTAAGTTATTTTGTTCCTGTCATTGTCTGTGAGCCTGTCCTCTAAGTCTTAAATTCAGTTTTCTGCTTCATTCATCTTACTTCACAAACTTTCATTCTCATTTTTGATCACCTGGACCTCTGCTTGAAGCTCTTTATAATGTTCCATTGCTTTTGTTATCTGAGCTTCTATGATGTTCCTCATATCTTCTTTAATGAAGTCCTTCACTGTGGACAGCATCGCTGTTTTCATCTCAGAGATTTGTTCTGATTTCCATTTTAGGAGTCCTGGAGATTGAGTTTCATTTTGCTCCATTTCCCTTTTCCCTGAATTCCCCTATGGTGGTGATCTTTTTACCTGGGTTCTTGAATTTTTTTCTCTTATCTGTTGTGCTGTAGAACACTAAATCACTGCACAACCTAAGTGGCACTTACCCAGACTCGTGGAAACAGGAATGGAGCTCCCAGGAGGCTTCTGGCCTGAGTCCGATGGTGGGTAGGCCAGAATTGCTTGGGGTGGATGAATGTCCCATGGTGCAGCTGGCCTGGGTCCAGGCAGGCTGGCAGGCAGGCTGCTTGCAGGTGGTGGAAGTCACTTCATGACCTCTGTGGGGTTTACTCAGATGCACCATGAGTAGATGGAGGTCCCTGGGTCAGCTGGCCTGGGTCTGGTGGCAGACAGGCTGTTTGCAGGGGGTAGAAGTCACTGTACAGCCTCCACTGGGTTTACCCAGACTCACCCAGGGGGAGTGGGGCTCACAGGGGGTGTCTAACCAGAGTCCAGAAGCAGGCTTGCTGCTTGCAGGAGCTGGAAGTCACTGTGTGGCCTCTGCGGGGTTTACCCAGACCCACTCGGGGTGGATGGAGGTTCCTGGGTCAGCTGGCCAGGGTCTGATGGCAGGTGGGCTACTTGCAGGCAGTGGAAGTCACTGTGGGGTTTCTTTAATGTTGATGATCATTGTTCACTTAGAGAAGTCAATTCATGCTGTATTTATTGAGCACCCCGTACATACCAACTTTTGCTTGGAGATAGATGTACATAAGAAATTTTGGTAAGGAAAAAATGAATTGGCAAATTGTTTCTACTTTTCACTCAGTGTAAATATGAAGATGGAGGGACATTTAAGACCTTTTAAAGATGGGCTTGGATCATCCAGCCAGTGCTGACCAAAAATACACGGCCTTAGGATTGCCCTCGGAGCTAAGCATAGGCAGGTAGAATAGTTGAGTCACTATTTAGTTGAGTGGTTTTCAGGGTCAGGTAGTCATGGAGAGGTTAAATTATGGTGTCAAAGGTTAATGCTACACCTCATTCCAGCTACTCTTACAGTAGCCACCTACATCAATTGTGCTTAAAGCTTCTGCAGACTTTTAATCTGGAAATTTATACAAACATTTACCTTTCCAAACACTTCATTTTCTGTGGACTTAACACAGTCTCCTGTATCTCCTTAATCAAGTCCCTTACTCTCAAAATCCCCTAGAAGGAGTTATATTTTACAGGATAGACTAAATCTGAGTGCCTTGGGGGAGGGGTCTAGACCTTCTGAAAACTGATGTTATGCTGCAGGGATTGGCAACAACTTTTGTTACAATGTAGACCTAGACTGCCCCCCATAGGCCTCTCTGTGCAGAAGTGGGGCTTTTGGAATGTGAATGGATTGTGGGCCACTGTGCTTAGCATGAGATCAATCCACTGATGAGTTCATGTGCATTGGAGGTGAGTCTTGATTGGAGGAGTGGTCATTGGGGTGTAACCCAGAAGGGTATGTTCCTCTCTCTGGCTCTTTCATTCTCTTTACTTCCTGGTTGTCTGTGGTGAGCAGCCTTCCTCTGCTGTATACTTGTGCCATCTGTTTCTGCCATGAGGCTGGCCAACCATGCTAAAAACAATAAGCCAAATTGAACCTCTCCTTCTTCAAATTGTAGGTATCAGGTATTTTGTCCTAGCAACAGCAAGGTGACTAATGCAACCTTCCTCACAGAGTCTTGCAGGGATTGGTGGGAGGAATTGTTTTACTACTGGCAGCCTTATGAATTGAAGTGTGTAAATCTGTAATTCCTTGTACCTGTGCTGGCTCATGTGGCCATTTTGCCCTGAAGTCACCGCAGTGCTAGCAGCCAGCTATACTTGGAGACCTGGAGTCCTAAGTGGTATCTTGTCTTGTCTTTAACTATCAGCTGATCTCATAGCAAATGCAGAAAGAAGTGCTTGTTTGACAAGATACCTACCTATGTTCTTGCAAGTACATAAAAGATTGAAAAGAAATATTTCTTTGAAAATTTTTATCCTTGATCAGAGATTAAAGTTATATGAACACTAGAATGTCACTCTTTTAAAAATACAAGATATTCTTGCTCCTATTTCCTGTATGTATTATTAATCCATGTTTCATTAACATCCATCCTATCACTTGCCAACTAATCCGGTAACTTCCTTTTCTTTTTTTTTTTTTTTTTTTGAGACAGGATCTCAAAACTTTGTAGTTCAGGCTGGTCCTAAACTAGTGAGCCTAGGATAGCTTCAAACTTTTGAGCAATTCTCCTGCCTCTGCCTCCAGAGCGCTGGGATTAGAGGGATAAGCCACCACACCTGGTTTACTGGGATATCGATATGTAGTAATGGGAATCGGACTCAAGACCTTGTGCTTGCCAGGCAGACACTGGAACCACTGAGCTAAATCCCCAGCCCTAACCCAGTAACTTTGAAATCTGAAAGACACATATTTCATAGTTTCCATTTATTGTTTTTTAAAAATTTGTATTGTGGTTAGCATTCTTTTAAAATTATATTTAGTTTGAAAACCTTTAATTATGCCATCATAACACTGTATGCATTTTACTTGTTACTACATAGTTCAGGTTACATTCTCACTCATTAGGGCTGGAGATTTAGCTCAGTAGTTCTGGCACCTGCCTAGCAAGCGCAAGATCCCTGGTTTCATCCCCACTAACCACAAACCACAGTGTCAGGGTCGGTGACTCACACCCTCCAGCAATCAGTACCACATACCACAATGCCAGGCATGGTGGTTCACACCTGTAATCCCAGCATTTGAGAGGCAGAGGCAGGAGGATTGCTGAGTTTGAGGCTAGCCTGGGCTACCATAGTGAGCTCAGGGCCAGCCTGAACTAAAAGAGCAAGACCTGTCTCACAAATAAATAAATAAATAATAAATCTCATTAGAATTCTATACCTCTTGTTTAACATATTTTTTATGTTTTCATACAGAAAATTTTTCTATAGAAATTCACT
>PVIC010022050.1:14017-28124 GCA_004025085.1 Thryonomys swinderianus
GAGAAATGTTTAAACATTTCTCAGTGATACAAGCCAAAATTCCCTAGAAATAAACTACAATACATCTGGAGCTCTGTATAAAACTGTTCACTTTGGTAGCTGGGGATGAAAATTATATATTTGAATTATTTTTCTTTTTTGGTCAAATCTGGAATAACCAACATACTTTAAAACGTATGTCTCTGTGGAAGATGATGCTAGTGAATTTCTATAGAAAAATTTTCTGTATGAAAACATAAAAAATATGTTAAACAAGAGGTATAGAATTCTAATGAGATTTATTATTTATTTATTTATTTGTGAGACAGGTCTTGCTCTTTTAGTTCAGGCTGGCCCTGAGCTCACTATGGTAGCCCAGGCTAGCCTCAAACTCAGCAATCCTCCTGCCTCTGCCTCTCAAATGCTGGGATTACAGGTGTGAACCACCATGCCTGGCATTGTGGTATGTGGTACTGATTGCTGGAGGGTGTGAGTCACCGACCCTGACACTGTGGTTTGTGGTTAGTGGGGATGAAACCAGGGATCTTGCGCTTGCTAGGCAGGTGCCAGAACTACTGAGCTAAATCTCCAGCCCTAATGAGTGAGAATGTAACCTGAACTATGTAGTAACAAGTAAAATGCATACAGTGTTATGATGGCATAATTAAAGGTTTTCAAACTAAATATAATTTTAAAAGAATGCTAACCACAATACAAATTTTTAAAAAACAATAAATGGAAACTATGAAATATGTGTCTTTCAGATTTCAAAGTTACTGGGTTAGGGCTGGGGATTTAGCTCAGTGGTTCCAGTGTCTGCCTGGCAAGCACAAGGTCTTGAGTCCGATTCCCATTACTACATATCGATATCCCAGTAAACCAGGTGTGGTGGCTTATCCCTCTAATCCCAGCGCTCTGGAGGCAGAGGCAGGAGAATTGCTCAAAAGTTTGAAGCTATCCTAGGCTCACTAGTTTAGGACCAGCCTGAACTACAAAGTTTTGAGATCCTGTCTCAAAAAAAAAAAAAAAAAAAGAAAAGGAAGTTACCGGATTAGTTGGCAAGTGATAGGATGGATGTTAATGAAACATGGATTAATAATACATACAGGAAATAGGAGCAAGAATATCTTGTATTTTTAAAAGAGTGACATTCTAGTGTTCATATAACTTTAATCTCTGATCAAAGATAAAAATTTTCAAAGAAATATTTCTTTTCAATCTTTTATGTACTTGCAAGAACATAGGTAGGTATCTTGTCAAACAAGCACTTCTTTCTGCATTTGCTATGAGATCAGCTGATAGTTAAAGACAAGACAAGATACCACTTAGGACTCCAGGTCTCCAAGTATAGCTGGCTGCTAGCACTGCGGTGACTTCAGGGCAAAATGGCCACATGAGCCAGCACAGGTACAAGGAATTACAGATTTACACACTTCAATTCATAAGGCTGCCAGTAGTAAAACAATTCCTCCCACCAATCCCTGCAAGACTCTGTGAGGAAGGTTGCATTAGTCACCTTGCTGTTGCTAGGACAAAATACCTGATACCTACAATTTGAAGAAGGAGAGGTTCAATTTGGCTTATTGTTTTTAGCATGGTTGGCCAGCCTCATGGCAGAAACAGATGGCACAAGTATACAGCAGAGGAAGGCTGCTCACCACAGACAACCAGGAAGTAAAGAGAATGAAAGAGCCAGAGAGAGGAACATACCCTTCTGGGTTACACCCCAATGACCACTCCTCCAATCAAGACTCACCTCCAATGCACATGAACTCATCAGTGGATTGATCTCATGCTAAGCACAGTGGCCCACAATCCATTCACATTCCAAAAGCCCCACTTCTGCACAGAGAGGCCTATGGGGGGCAGTCTAGGTCTACATTGTAACAAAAGTTGTTGCCAATCCCTGCAGCATAACATCAGTTTTCAGAAGGTCTAGACCCCTCCCCCAAGGCACTCAGATTTAGTCTATCCTGTAAAATATAACTCCTTCTAGGGGATTTTGAGAGTAAGGGACTTGATTAAGGAGATACAGGAGACTGTGTTAAGTCCACAGAAAATGAAGTGTTTGGAAAGGTAAATGTTTGTATAAATTTCCAGATTAAAAGTCTGCAGAAGCTTTAAGCACAATTGATGTAGGTGGCTACTGTAAGAGTAGCTGGAATGAGGTGTAGCATTAACCTTTGACACCATAATTTAACCTCTCCATGACTACCTGACCCTGAAAACCACTCAACTAAATAGTGACTCAACTATTCTACCTGCCTATGCTTAGCTCCGAGGGCAATCCTAAGGCCGTGTATTTTTGGTCAGCACTGGCTGGATGATCCAAGCCCATCTTTAAAAGGTCTTAAATGTCCCTCCATCTTCATATTTACACTGAGTGAAAAGTAGAAACAATTTGCCAATTCATTTTTTCCTTACCAAAATTTCTTATGTACATCTATCTCCAAGCAAAAGTTGGTATGTACGGGGTGCTCAATAAATACAGCATGAATTGACTTCTCTAAGTGAACAATGATCATCAACATTAAAGAAACCCCACAGTGACTTCCACTGCCTGCAAGTAGCCCACCTGCCATCAGACCCTGGCCAGCTGACCCAGGAACCTCCATCCACCCCGAGTGGGTCTGGGTAAACCCCGCAGAGGCCACACAGTGACTTCCAGCTCCTGCAAGCAGCAAGCCTGCTTCTGGACTCTGGTTAGACACCCCCTGTGAGCCCCACTCCCCCTGGGTGAGTCTGGGTAAACCCAGTGGAGGCTGTACAGTGACTTCTACCCCCTGCAAACAGCCTGTCTGCCACCAGACCCAGGCCAGCTGACCCAGGGACCTCCATCTACTCATGGTGCATCTGAGTAAACCCACAGAGGTCATGAAGTGACTTCCACCACCTGCAAGCAGCCTGCCTGCCAGCCTGCCTGGACCCAGGCCAGCTGCACCATGGGACATTCATCCACCCCAAGCAATTCTGGCCTACCCACCATCGAACTCAGGCCAGAAGCCTCCTGGTAGCTCCATTCCTGTTTCCACGAGTCTGGGTAAGTGCCACTTAGGTTGTGCAGTGATTTAGTGTTCTACAGCACAACAGATAAGAGAAAAAAATTCAAGAACCCAGGTACAAAGATCACCACCATAGGGGAATTCAGGGAAAAGGGAAATGGAGCAAAATGAAACTCAATCTCCAGGACTCCTAAAATGGAAATCAGAACAAATCTCTGAGATGAAAACAGCGATGCTGTCCACAGTGAAGGACTTCATTAAAGAAGATATGAGGAACATCATAGAAGCTCAGATAACAAAAGCAATGGAACATTATAAAGAGCTTCAAGCAGAGGTCCAGGTGATCAAAAATGAGAATGAAAGTTTGTGAAGTAAGATGAATGAAGCAGAAAACTGAATTTAAGACTTAGAAGACAGGCTCACAGACAATGACAGGAACAAAATAACTTACGGAAAATGACAAGGAGCCATGAGAAATCAACCTAACAGCTCCTAGATGACTCAAAGAAGAATAACATAAGGCTGATCAGAGTCAGTGAAGAAGCAGCAGACAGTGCAAAAGATATCAAAAAACTGTTTACAGACATAATGGCAGAATATTTCACAGGGAGAGAAAAAGAATTGGACATACAGATAAACGAGGCATATAGGACTCCAAAAGACCATGATATTAAAAAATCTACACCCAGGCATATAATCATGAAAGTTCCAGATATGCAACAAAAGAATGAAATACTGAAAGCAGCTAGGGAAAAGGAAAAAAAAACACATAAAAAGGGAAGCCCATCAGAATCACAGCAGACTTTTTAATGCAAACACTCAACGCAAGGACAGCCTGGAGGGAAGTGTTTCAAGCATTGCAGGAAACAACTTCCAACCTAGATGGATGTATCCTACAAAACTATCTTTCAAAATCGATGGAGAAATAACATACTTTCATGACAAAGAACACCTGAAGAACTTCTCAGTGACAAAATCTGCACTCCAAAACATTCTAAAGAATATCTTGGAGAAAAACAATGAAGGTCACAAACTCATGAGGCCTAGCAGAGTGAATTTAGTGAGCAAGACATGAAACTGAGTGGAAAGGGGAAAAGCAAAGAAAAAAAGAGCCAAGAATAGGATAATACCATGGCAGATATAAATCGGGCCATATCAGTCATAACCATTAATGTTAATGGCCTCAATGGGCCAATTAAAAGACACAGACTGACAGAAAGGATTAAGAAACAAGAACTTACAATATGCTGCTTACAAAAAACACACCTAATTCGGAAAGAAAGCCACAGACTGAAAGTAAAAGAATGGAATACAATTCTCCATGTGACACAAAACTGCAAAGAAGCAGGATGGCTATCCTATTTGCAGAAAAAATAGATTTCAAGCCAAAATTTATTAAGAGAGACAAAGAAGGACACTACATCCTTGTACAGGGAACAATCCAAGAGAGAGAGATGACATTCATAAATATATATGCACCAACTTCCAACACACACAGTTATATAAAATAAATATTAACAGATATGAAAACTCTGATAAGTACTAATACAATAGTAGTAGGTGGCTTCAATACCCCACTGTCACAACTAGACAGATCAACTGGACAAAAAAAATCAATAATGAAATACTTGAACTGAACTAAACCATTTAACAAATGGACTTAATAGATGCCTGCAAAGTATTTCATGTCACAAAATGAGAATACACGTTCTTCTTAGCTGCCATGGGTCATTCTCCAAAATAGACCTCATATTAGTTCATAGAACTCATTTAAGTAGGTGCAAATGAATTGAAGTTTTCCCCTGTATACTGTCAGACCATAATGCCTTGAAATTGGAGCTGAATAGCAAAAGAAATCCCAAGACAGTCACAAATACATGGAAATTGAATAATACTCTGCTGACAACCAATGGATCATGGAAGAAATCAGGAAAGAAATTGAACAGGTTTTACAATTAAGAGATAATCTCAGTACAACTTACAGGAATTTATGGCATATAATGAAAGCAGTTCAGTGAGGGAAATTCATAGCAGTAAATGTCTACACCAGGAAAATAGAGCAAGCTCAAATAAACCACCTAATGCTAAATTTCAAGCTACTGGAAAAAGAAGAGCAAACAAATCCAAAGCTCATGCTAGGAAGGAAATTATAAGGATCAGGGCAGAAATTAATTCAATGGAGACTAACAAAACCATACAAAAAAATCAACAAATACCAAAGTTGGTTCTTCAAAAAGATTAACAAAATTGACAGACACCTAGCCAACCTTATCAAACAAAGGAAGGAAAAGGCTCAAATCCATGCTATAGGAATGAAAAAGGGGAAATCACCACCAATCCAATAGAAGTCCAGAGGATAATAAACACATATTTGAAAATTTGTATTCCAATAAGATGGAAAACGTAGAAGAAATGCAAAGATTCCTAGACACTTATGAACTTCCAAAGCTGAATGAAGAGGATAAAAAATGTTAAATACCTCAACATCAATTTGTGAAATTGAACATGTAATAAAATACTGACAAAGAAAAATCCTGGTCTTGATGGCTTTACTGCTGAATTCTACAAAACTTTCAAAGAAGAGTTTTACTTCTCAAACTCTACAGTGAAATTGAAAGGCAAGCAGTACTCCCAAATTCATTCCTTGAACCAACCATTAACTTGATTCCAAAAGGAGAAAAAGACCCATCCCAAAAAGAGAACTACAGGCCAATCTCCCTAATGAATATTGACGCAAAAATCCTCAACAAGATACCGGCAAACAGAATACACAGAATTATCAAGATCATACACCCTGACCAAGTTGGATTCATCCCAGGGATGCAAGGATGGTTCACCATACATAAATCAATAAACATTATTCACTATATTAACAGACTCAGAGACAAAAACCATATGGTCATCTCATCTCGATAGATGCAGAGAAAGCATTTGACAAAATCCAACACCCATTCATGATCAAAACTCTACAGAAACTAAATTGATGGATTATCTCAACCTAATTTATGAGAAACCAACAGCCAGCAGCACCCTAAATGGTCAAAAACTGAAGTCTATCATACTAAGATCAGGAACAAGGCAAGGATGCCCACTGTCACCACTCCTGTTCAATTTGGTGCTAGAAACACTAGCCATTGAAATTAGACAATCAGAAGGAATAAAAGGAATAAAGATAGGAAAAGAAGTTAAACTGTCATTATTTGCTGATGACATGATACTCTATCTAGAAGACCCTAAAAACTCCACCACACAACTGCTAGACTTAATCACCAAATTTAGTAACATAGCTGGATACAAGGTCAATGCTCAAAAATCTACTGCAATTTTATACACAAATAATAGATTGATAGAGAAAGAAATTGTGAACTCAGTCACTTTTACAATAGCATCCATAAAAATAAAATGTCTAGGAGTCAATCTAACAAAGGAGGTAAAGGACCTCTACTCTGAAAACTACAGCACTGTGACAAAGGAGATTGAAGAGGGTATCAGAAGATGGAAAGATATCCCTTGTTCCTGGATAGGAAGAACCAACATCATCAAAATGGCTTTACTCCCACAACTTCTCTATAGATTTCATGCAATCCCAATTGAAATACCAACAGCATATTTCACAAGTCTAGAAAAAAGCATCCAAAAATTCATCTGAAACCATCAGAAACCTAGAATAGCAAAAGCAATTCTAGGAAACAAGGACATGGCAGGGGATATCACCTTCCCCAACTTGAAACTTTACTATAAAGCTACTGCGATTAAAACTGCATGGTACTGGGCCAGAGATTTAGCTCAGTGGTTCCAGTGCCTGTCTTGCAGGTGCAAGGTCCTGAGTTCCATCCCGGTAACCACATACAATCCTGGGTGTGGTGACTCACACCCACCAGCAATCAATACCATATACCACAGTGCCGGGTGTGGTGGCTCACACCTGTAATCCCAGCACTCAAGAGGTAGAGACAGGAGGATTGCTGAGTTTGAGGCTTACCTGGTTTACATAGTGAACCCAGGTCCAGCCTGAACTATAAAGCAAGACCCTGCCTCAAAAATAAACAAACAAAAAATCCAGCATGGTACTGGCAAAGAAACAGACCTGAGGATCAGTGGAATAGATTAGAAGATCCAGAAACAATCCCAGATACACTAAGTCACCTCATCTTTGGCAAAGGAGTCAAACATCCTCAATGGAAGAAAGATAGCCTCTTTGACAAATGGTGCTGGAAAAACTGGGTTTCAACCTGCCAAATACTGAAGCTAGATCTGTCTCTTTCATCGTGTACTAAACTAAAATCAAAGTGGATGAGAGACCTAAATATTAAAACAGAAACACAAAACCTGCTGCAAAACAGTTTAGGTAAAACTCTTGGAGATATCTGCTTAGGGAAAGATTTTATGAACAAAATCTCTATAGCACGGGAACTAGCAGAAGAAATCAACAAATCAGATCTCTTTCTATTAAAAAGCTTCTGCACAGCAAAAGAAACCAGCAGTAGAGCAAAAAGGCAACCAACAATATGGGAAAAATCTTTTCCAGTAATTCCTCAGACAAAGGGCTACTATCTGGAATATATAAAGAGCTTAAAAAATCAGACCGCCTAAATTTAAAGACCTAGTTCAAAAGTGGCAATCTGAAATGAACAGACACTTTTCAGAGGAAGAAGTAAAAGCACCTAAGAAGTACATGAAGAAATGTTCAAAGTCACTGGCCATTTGAGAGATGCAGATGAAAACAACTTTAAGATTTCATCTCACTCCACAAGGAATGGCTGCTATCTTGAAATTAACCAGCAACAAATGCTGGCGAGGTTGTGGAGAAAAAGGAACCCTTCTCCACTGTAGGTGGGAATGTAGACTAGTACAACCATTATGGAGATCAGTGTGGAGATTCCTCAAAATACTAGCATTAGAGGTTCCATTTGACCCTGGTATTCCCCTGCTGGAGGTATACACAAAAGAATTACAAGATTCCTATCACAGTGACATATGTGCACCCATGTTTATAGCAGCACAGTTTGTAATAGCTAAATCTTGGGAACAACCCAAATGCCCTTCAACTCTATACTGGATAAAGATGTGGATTTTTTTTAAAAAATAAAATGTAGTATTACTCTGCCATAAAGAATGATGAGATTGAATCAGTTATATTCAAATGGAAGTACCTTCAGGACATACTCATAAGTGAAATAAATAAATCACAGATGTGCAAATATCATATATTTTCTCTGATATGAGAAACTGAAGTTATAAATGTGTTCAGAATGCATGATTAATATTGTGAAATAGGAAATATTCAAAGGGTAATGGGGCTTAAGAGTAAATAATGAAGAAAGAAAAATAATTAATATTAATAAAAGGAAACAATGCTTGTGTATATAGCTGTAGGGTGGATAGGGGAGAGGGAAAGTATGAGAATTAAGTTGTGTCATATACTGGTACAAATTTTCAATGTGGAGTGTAATTGCAAGGTGTATATATAATGAACCAATAAAATGTACCAATTAAAGAAATGAAAACTGCAATGTAACATTAAAGAAGTCCTCATTCTTCCCTTCACCCATTCAGTCATTTACTCATTTGTTATTTATTGTCAATTACATACCAGAACTATTAGGCAAGAAAGACTGAGATGTTACAGTTATTGTGTCCCAGAAACTTAGAGTGTACTGAAAAGAACAATAAATGTAGCTTAGTTAGTATTTCTGTTAATCATAAAAAAGTAGTATAAGAACTCCGTGCACTTATCACTTTCCAAGATTCCAGACTTATTGGTCCAGATTAGTCTTCTTCAAAGAATTGCTGTAATGACTTAACTCTGGCCATCACAGTGGCCACCAGTCCTAAATTCTGGCAACTCCATCAGGAGTTATTATTTCTGGGAAAGGATATGTGAGGGAGCAAGCTCAGTTAATACAAGAGTTTACTAGTTGTTGATAGAAGGAACATCAAAAGAGGCAGCCAAGATCAAGAACTGGGAAAACTAACAGCAATTAAATAAAAGCCCAGTAGATGGGAGCTTGGGGAGAAGTTTCACTAGGAGGACCCAACTAGAAATTACTGCTAATTAATATCTCGACAAGGTTACTCTCCAAGTTTTTAAAATTTCTGAATACAGTACTATTATATTAATTTTAGAACATTTGGAATTATGAAAAAATGAGAATGAGATATTAACACACACCACCACCTTGAAGCAACCTTGCCTATTATTTCATTCAATGCAAATATATACATTGCCACACATTTCTTATATTTTTTACATAGTTGAGATAATACTATGCATAAGAATTTATATTTGCCTTTTAAAAATAAATCTTTAAAAATAGAGATTGTTATATTTTTCATAAATATTTCGGTGACTACATAAATATACCATTGGATAGATTTTTCTTTATTTTTGAAACAGGGTCTCACCTTGTAGTTTAGGCTGGCTGCTGTGTAGCCCACACAAGTCTAGAACTCAGCAATCCTCCTGCCTCTGCCTCCCGAGTGCTGGGATTACAGGCATGAACCACCACACCTGGCTGGACAGATGTTCTGATAATGTACCTAACTCTTCATGAAAAATTTTCACAACTGTTTATTTGTTATAAATAACTCTGTGATCAACATCTTTACATGTTAAGCTTTAAAAATATTTTGGAACATTATTTTAATGTGCGTTCTCACAAGGTTACTGGATCCAAAAAAAGAGAAGTGATATATATTCCTGATTTATATTTTCAAATTGTATGTAAATAAGGCAGTTTGATATTGGAACAAAATATGTTACAGTGAACATTAATGACTTATAGTATTACTTAAAACTTAAGAGCCAAATGAATGTCTAAAACTGAGGAGCATATTTGCATCTATCACTCTGTTCATCCAGCCCTCCTTTAACACATATTCATTGGGGGGGGTCACTTTAGTGTGAGACACTTCAGATAGGTCATCATAAGTTCTGAGTGGCCCCAAATCATTTATGCATCACCCTGCCTGGAATGTGTGGCATTGCACTCCACGCAGATTATCAGGATCTGATTCCTGAGGGAGGATAAAATCTAAAAATCATTCAGTTTATGTGTTTTTGAAAGGTTATATCAAGCAGGAGAGAGACCAGCAGTTGCACTGAGCTCCATGAATGGGAAAAGGGGCCCACAGGCAGGAATGAATCTGGACTCCACCAGGGTGACCCATGGGAACCACCAGGGTGGCCCATGGGAACATTTTCTTATGAGACATAAGAAAACGTCACCAGAAACCGGGCCAAGATTGACAGATGTCTGTACAGTTCCTCAGATGCTCACCAGGTAAAAGATGAACAAAACCTTCTCCAGTCCTTAACAGGAAAAAAACCCTCCTTTGAATAAGTCAAGTTTAGAATAGTATTTTTTTTTCTGTTCGTACTTAGGTTTGAGAAGTGTCTTGGATAAACTGAGACCTGCCAAATCAATTATTTCCAGATAAATAGAAGCCTATTTTCATTTAATATTTTGGGAAATTAGGGTCACAAAAGTAGGCAGCTTTCCTTTTTATTAGATAGTCTATTTTCCCATTGCTAACATAGCTCCTAAATCCCAAGCCTTTCCCTTTGGTAAAGGACACCACAAAATTGATGAAAATGGCTTTTGATGCTGTCTGCAAAATGAACAGGCAAACTGTGTTCCTTTCATCCTGAGGCATTATTTTCTCTTTCTGAGGAAATATATATTTGTTTTAGGATTATTTAATCCCAGAACTCTTAGACACAAAGCATATTGTCATGGCTACACCTGCAGTAAAGCCGTTTCTTTCTATGCTTTTCTGCTTAGATCAGGAAAAAAATCTGCAGGATTACATGAGCCACAGGAGGGCTCCATTGCAGTTTCTAGGGGAAAAAAAATCTGCAGTTGTACTTTCCTGGCACACAGTTTTATCTCTGCAGTTTGCATTGGGGCATACTTATTTATAACAATCAAATAAGAAGCTGGAACACATAGCTCAGGTAGATATACAAGAGCCATTTGAAGAATGCCTGGAAACAGAGTATTTCTGTGATGAACATCATAAAAATGAGACTGGAAATGATAAGCTCTAATTATCCATTTTATTTTTATCTCAAGTATTTAAAAATTCAGGGCAACAGCTTATATTCAAGATAGACAATTTATGGGTGTTTAAAGCACTTAGTGTTTTGTATTTTTTCATTAATTTTCTTTCTGTCAACTAGAGACTTATTGTAATCCAGTGTGATGGGGCCAAATGTTGCATATCCTTATCGAGAGCAGTGCTTCCCAATGTATCTGCAAGATGATAATAGCTCTTACAAAGAGAAAAGTAAACAATTTCTACATGAAACAAAACTGAACACATTTTTACTGCAGAATTTACCAGAATACTACTGTGCATCTTCTAGAGTAGTATCTCATGCATTTTAAAAAACTTAGATCCTTGGATTCTTCTTTAAGGATCAAAAAGAAGGTTTTGAAATATATTTTAAAAAATAAAAGTAAGTAAAAAGCCTGAAAAAAGAATTTAAAAATTTGAAACCATTCCTCCTCAGAGAAATGGTGAAAACTACATGAAAAATATCACTTGCATGTGTTGTGTTTTTGGAACTTCAGGTTACTTTATTAACAGAAGTTACAGCAGGGCACCACCATTGCCTGGTGAGTGCAAGGTCCTAAATTTGATCCCTGGTAGCCACCCCTGCCCCCCACCAAGAAAAATCTCTATAGAAATTAAAATGATCTCCAGACCTAGTAAGGAGTCTAGATATTTAGAGTTTTGAATTTCTAAACTCATTCTCTGTTAAGCTATTAGTGGTCGCACTAAGGGTTTTACGGTTTAATTTAGGGGAAAAAATAAGCAGAGCAACTCAGGGATCTAGTCAAATGAATGTGAACATTATTTCAGTCAGGTCTGAGTGATGTCTCTGTGTTGGAGGATTAAAGGCACTTGAGGCTAGAATTTAGCTCTAGAGAAAGAAACAGTCACACAGGAGAGATGAAGAAGCAGCATTTTGAAATATTTTGAAGAAAAGTCATTAATCCTTATCATTTTATAAGGGCTTCACTCTATCAATGAAACATAGCAATAGGCAACGTATAATATTATTTTAAATAAAATGGTATCCATTGGCTAAATGGCAGATTATATCATACTTCCTAAGAACCTACTCATAAGCAATTAGCTTTCTTGAGCAGATAAAATATTTTTTCTTCCATTTTGATAAATCAGCCATCCAGATCATTGCAACATTTTATTCCTTGATATTGACTAATCCTCTTCCTCTCTCAACTGGCTCTCTCCTCCCTCTTCTCCTACACACAACACAACAAAAAATTAAAATAAAGCAGTTCTCCCTGCTGGACAGTGATGACTAGTATTTTTATTTATTTGGATTTTAGAAAATGGGAGCTATGCAGTTACCAAAGTAAGGACAGTGCAGAGTTCCTTCTCTTGCAGAAGGTGTCAGGTGAAATGCTGCTACCAAGGTAAAGACATGAAGAGGTGGCATAAAGAAAGGCTTGAGCTCAGGAAAAACATCATGGGGTGAGCACTAGAAGTGGAAGAGGATACAGATTGGAGAAGTAACTACAAGACATGCTTTCCTTGGGAAGTTCTTAGATTTGGAGAAAACTGAATCCTACTGCCTCATCTAATTCTTTAGGTCATTACTAGCTTCAGGCAAAATAGAATGTCACATTAGTCTATACTCAGATCATCAATTACCTTTCTTCCCTGTGTGCTTCTGGCTTACTTTATTTTCCATCTCTATCTTCCATTCTAGAAAGTTCTCCCTAGGGATCTGGACTATACAGCATTATTTTGAATCCCAGTGCTTCACTTTTTACCTATATCAACTTGAACAACTTACTTAATGTTTCTAGGCTTTAATGTTTTTATTGGTAACTGAGATAATACTACCTATGTCAAGAGGTTGTTAAAGGGATTAAGAATATGTGTGTAGCCAGGTGTGGTGGCTCACGCCTATCATCCCAGCACTCAGGAGGCAGAGACAGGAGGATTGCTGAGTTTGAGGCTTGCCTGGGCTACATAGTGAGTTCAGGGCCAGCCTGAACTACAAAGTGAGGTCTTGTCTCAAAAAAAAAATAGAATATGTGTGTATAGATTAATGCAATACTCATTGAAATCCCAAAAGAGTATTTCGCAGAGCTAGAGAAAATAATAATAAGTAAAGCCAGGAAAGAAATATGTGAAAAATGTTCAACATCCCTGATTTGAAAGAGGCAGATGAAAACAACACTAAGATTTCATCTCACTCCACAAAGAATGGCTGCTATCAAGGAATCAAACAACAACAAGTACTGGTGGGGCTCTGGGGAGAAAGGAATCCTTCTCCACTGTTGGTGGGAATGTAGACTGATGAAACCACTGTGGAAATCAGTGTGGAGATTTCTTTAAAAACTAGGATTAGAGATCCAATTTGACCACGCTTTTTCCTTGCTAGGTATATACATGAAAGAATTACAATAATCATACCACAGTAACAGATGGTGCACCGATGTTTATAGCAGCTCAGTTTGTAATAGCTAAATCCTGAAAAAAGCCCAAACACCCATCAATTGGAGACTGGATAAAGAAGATGTGAGGTTTGGGCCGGAGATTTAGCTCAGTGGTTCCTGCTCCTGCCTCGCAAAAGCAAGGTTCTGAGTTAGATCCTGGTAACCACATACAATGATATGATATTGGGTGTGGTGACTCACGGCCACCAGCAATCAATACCACATACCACAGTGCCGGGCATGGTGGCTCATGCCTGTAATCCCAGCACTCGGAAGGCAGAGACAGGAAGATTGCTGAGTTTGAGGCTTGCCTGGGCTACATAGTGAGCTCAGAGCCAGCCTGAACTACAAAGCAAGACTCTGTCTCAAAAGAAAACAAAAAAAAAAGATGTGGGTTTTTAAAAAACATAAAATGGACTATTACTCATCCATAAAGAATGATAAATCTGAGTAATTTATTCTTAAATGGATGTACCTTGGGGACATATTCATAAGTGAAATAAATAAGACACAGATGTGTAAATCTCTTATCTTTAGTATGAGAAACTGAAGGTGTAAATGAGAGCCAGGATGTATGACAGATATTGTGAAATAGGAAGAAAATGTTCAAATGGAAAATAAAAAAGGAGGAGTAGGGGAAAATAA
>PVIC010022051.1:0-27895 GCA_004025085.1 Thryonomys swinderianus
ATATTATAATATTATAAATATATATGTATATATACATATAAATTAATAAACATTGAAATAGAAGAAAGATAAAAAGGAAATTGGGAGAGGTTAAAATATTTCCCCATATTACATACTGCATTGTTGCAAAAATATTTTAATACATATGCTAAATTTTTCATTTTTACTACTAGTTAAAAGAAAGTTTTGTGTTTTTACCTGTTTGCCACTTCTTTGTGAGAATCCTTTTGGTTTGAGTCTTGTACTCTGCACAACTACTTTGAAGATAATGATACACAATGTATTAACTATTATTCATCCCTTATTATTTTATTATAAATACTTTTTAATTTTTTTCATAAAATAACAAAAACAGAGGCACCTTTAAACGCCTGAGCCACACAGAGGTGGTTATTAGAAGAAAACCCTGCAGTGGTTAAGAACATCAATCTGGTGGCAGGCTCAAGTTCCAGATTCACTAGGAAGCACATGACTTTGGGAAAGTTATTTAACTTCTACAGGAAAAGATGTCTTCCAAAGAGAAAACAGAATGCTGGATATTTCATAAGGTAAGAATTGGGATTCTGTTATGGCTCATATCTAGATGTTCCTCCAAAGGTTCGTGTACTCAAAGCTGGCTTGTCGGAGATGGCTGGTCTAGGGTGGTGGATACTGAGATTAAGGGTAAATGATAATTAATGGGTTTAGCATAGTTCTGAGTATGGAGAATAGGAGGCCCACTTTAATTAGCACCACCCAAGAGACTTGCAGGCAGGATGGGATAAAAGGGAGTGAAGGCTCATTGCTCCTGCTTGCTGCTTTTGCCTGCCCCGCCATGGACCACGTGTCCTCTGAGATGTCTTTCTTCTCCACCACCCTGCCTTGGAACCAGCTGACTATGCACTGAAACTTGTATAGAATGTAACCTTAAAAAAAAAAAGCAAAAACAAAAACAAAAACAAAAACCTTTCCTCCTTTAATTTGTGCATGTCAGGTACTTTGCCTCAACAATGAGAAAGTAACTAAAACAGATTCCACAAGAAGTTGCCAATACAGGTTTTAACATAGAATCTGACAGGATTCCAGCGAAATGAGTTGTATGAACAGCAGCTGTACCACAGTGAAATAACTGCTCAGCCACACTGCTTTAGCCAGAGCAAGAGGAATGTTTGACAGTGCCGTGGAATATAATCATTCCCTATTCCAGGCACTGTGTTTTCATCTGCAAGGTGCAAAGCTAAGTTCGTCACCGTTCCCACCTGTTACTATGAATCATCACCCTGGAAAGCGTCTCTGGAGTTGGCCTCCCAAGCGAATTCTGTCAATGGGCTGTGGGTGTGCGAACAAAAGGGATCTCACTCATGTGGA
Organism: Thryonomys swinderianus; assembly: GCA_004025085.1. Lineage (NCBI taxonomy): Eukaryota > Metazoa > Chordata > Mammalia > Rodentia > Thryonomyidae > Thryonomys > Thryonomys swinderianus. Next base: position 1,348 of record PVIC010022051.1, read on the forward strand.
GCCATTCTGCCTGTGGCGGGTGTGATACAAATTAGAGGCCGGCTGCAGAGCTTCATCCTACTCCCCGGGGGCCCATGGGGAGGGCGTCTTGACAGCCCTGTGGTTTGAGTCGTCATCGCAACAAACCACTCATTTTTCAACTGATGCCCTGTGTCCCTGTGGGCCCCAGAAGGGCTGTGGGAAAAGCATCTACAGAGCAGAAAGAGGCAGGAAAACTTAGCTGCCCTATGAGGACACAGACGGCAGTTTGGCTGGGTAGAGGGCTGGGCTACAGAAGGTGGAAAAAGCCAGGTCCTACTGAAGCCAAGCACCACATGTGCAAACTCAGATTTCTCCTTCGCTTTCCAGAACAGCAAAAACTTTATTCAGTTGATGTACATACTATCAAATGAATCTATATTCTAAAGCTACTTCTGCACTCCTGCAGTTGCTAGAATGTCAACCCCAATCAATGGGGCCATCCGTGAACATAATAGTGATGACAATCTCTCTTTATTGAGTTCTAAATGTCTTGTAAGAATTCCTGCTTTCACCAGATACCATTATTCTGCCCAGTTCATACATGTGAAAACTGAGATGTGGAGAGAAGGGATCTAAGTCTGAGCAGGGAGCAAGAGGTGGAGCCCGATGTCAAGTCCCCGCAGTGGCATTCTGACCCCAAAGACCAACTCTGTGATGTGCTGCCTTCTGGAAAAACCCTCAAAAAATGAGCCGGGTTCACTTCCTCAAGAGACCTGACGCCTCTGAGGGCTTCAGAGCATGACTGAATGCTTGAGGTGAAGTAGAGCTTTCCTTTTGTCAGTCTTGCTTTCGTAGCATATATTGAATTCATGGAATTCATGTTTTGTTTTGCAGTACTCAGGATTGAACTCGGGCTTCCCCCATTGAGCTATGTCCCCACTTCCCTTTTACAGACAGGGATTCTCTAACTCCTTAGGTTTCCCCAGACTGGGATAAAACTGGTAATCTTCCTGTCTCAACTTCTCCGAGTAGGTTATAGCAATTTTGAACCAGCTTCTTTCGTAGAGAGGAAGAGTTAGGACAAGTGATGAGAAGAGATTTTGTTGCTCATCTCTGGAGAGAAAGAGGCCCTGGAAGAGAGTGAGAGCACACTGAAAGGTGCTTGGACAAGAATCATCCATTTCTAAATAAGGAAGTGGAAAAAGGCAACAAAAACCTGAGGTAAGTTTCAGTATATCTTTTGCAGTTTGTCCTGAGCTAGCGTTGCTAAGTTGAAAGGTTTGCCCTTAACTTTTGCTGGGTAAATAAGGCTACCTACTTATTCTTGATTTGAATAAAATCATATTCCCAAGGTCTGTGGTTCTGAGGGGATCAGAGAATTAAGTAAATATAAAGTGAGTAGAAAACAAGAAGAGGTGAGGCCCAAGGTAATGAAGAAATAATCACCTGGCTGGAGAATGGGCACAAAAGAGACAGCCAGAGGCACTTTCTCCTGGGTAAGGGACCCTGTAGAACTGGGGTGCTCAATGGTTAGCTAAGGTTTTCATTGAGTCGTAGTGTGACATAATCTTCCCTATCACTTTCCTAAGTTTTTCTCTCTCTCTTTTAATAAGATTCATTGCAGTCAATTGCATTTTGTGAATGGGATTGGGGGACATAAAGAAAATAGACTGCACTGCTCATTTGAGTTTGCAAGGAACAGACTTCAGGAATGACCATAACAACAAAAAGGATGCGGGAACTCAGAGTGGGGTCTGGCTAGGTGATTTCTCAGAACCCATCCTTGGATCAGGCCGCTTTAAAACATGAGAACCCCCAGGAAGGCTGGAAGACGACACGGTCAGCTGGACACACCTCTCATGTGGTTCACTCACTTCGGGACAAGTGCTTGATAGTTCAGATTCTTCTTTGAAGAATCTAGAGATATTTGGAAGGATACCGAGTATACTATTCACTGTGGGTAAGGAATTTCATTCTGTTTTGTCTGTGTCTCCAAAGAAAATCTGATCTCTTAGCTGTACAGGAAGTAATAGCAAATTATAACAGAAAATTGATAATTCCATGGGAGGAAGGAATAGCCTATAATTCCTTTACATGTCAAGCTAAATAGATACTGCCAGGGTGCCTGTGGGGTCAAAAATGTGACAGCCTCTCATAAATTGTTGTAAAACAATCTAATTAGGGGTCAGGAAACCTACGTTTGCATCTTGGCTCAAAATCCTACCACTGTGTGGCAGTGAAGGCCAATTTATTAACCTCTCTGACCCCATTTCTCTGCCTTACCCTAGGGGACTCTTCACTGATTATAGCTATTACCACCATGCTAGCTTCACATTCACATTCAGGGCCCAGATTGTCTCCATGATCCCCAGTAGCATATGTGGAGAAAAGACTTGGTGTCTGTATCCCCCTTCCAAGTATTAGCCAAAAGTTGATGTGTTGAAGTCTTGGTCCCCAACAATTGGGAAGTAGTGGAAACTTTAGAACATGGGACCTAACGGAAGGAATCAGTCACTGGGCTAAATGACTATGGATTAAGTCTGAAACTAAGTTTTTCCTCCTTATTAGTTGGTGTTTCAGGTATTTGGTTGGCGCGACAAGAAGCTGACTCATACAGGAGCCCTGCAGTGAATATGAATGAGGTGTGTAGGGAGATGAGAGCAGAGCTGAACACAGGGAGATGTCTGCCTATGATGCAATCGCACCAAATGGTTCAGCCTCACCCATGGGGAGCTCCAGAGTGAGGATGGGTTTTTCCAGATCTCTCAGCTGGAGGCAAGGAGGTGGGGCCTTTGCAGACCCATTTGACCCTGCTACTCCCCTGCTGGGGAGATACACAAAAGAATTACAAGATGTGTATCACAGCAACATATGTGCACCCATGTTCACAACAGCTCAGTTCGTGATAGCTCAATCTTGGAAACAACTCAAATGCCCATCAACTCTAGACTTGATAAAGAAGATGTGGTTTTTCTATAACATGGAATATTATTCTGCCATAAAGAATGATGAGGTTGAGTCATTTATACTCAAATGGATGTCCCTTAAGAACATACTCCTAAGTGAAATAGGCCACAGGTGTGTAAATATACCTTTTCTCTGGTATGAGAAACTGAAGTTGTAAATATGTTCTACAATGCATGATAGATATTGTGAAATAGTACATATTCAAAGGGAAGTGGGGTTTAGGGGTTAGTAATGAACATAAAGAAAAAACTGATGGTTAAAAAAAGGAAACAAACTATGTGTATATAAGGTCAGGGGTTGTAGGCTGGGTAGGGAAATGGGAAAAATGAGAGTTAAGTTCTGTCATCTACCAGAACAAATTCCCAAGGTTGAGCGTAACTGCGATGCGTGTGTACAATGTACCCAATCCATCCTGCTTTTCATGTCCTCTGAGAAGACTGTTTCATCTCTGGTAAGACAGCGGTCTTCAGACAAGAGTAAGGCCTCGGTGCTGAGCTGTCCTTAAACCACACTCCCCACAGGTGGGGAAGAGGCCACTAGTCCCTCTATAAATTGCAGAGAACCTTATTAAAGAAGTTCTGAGACTCCAAGGTGGAGACAGCACTAGACTCTCGGGACAGCAAGCCCTGTTGCGGCCACAGTTTGCAATCCCTCGATGCAGACGCTGGTGACAGATCCGAGGGGTGGGCTGCAGTATCTGCTCAGGTTGTGAAGGGGAAGGAAACCCGGAGGAGCTGTGAGCAGGCCGACTGGCTTACAAAGTGGTTCTCTTGGTAGCTCAAAGTCACTTACGTGGTACCTTCGCCAGAGCTCTTCTAGCAAGTAAGCCAACTTTAGGCATCCTCAGAACCCCATGCACCCCTTGAGGGAGACACTTAGGCACAGGCATTCTGCATTTTGACTCTCAGCCTATGATCTTTCTCTTATGCGGGTGATGGCCAGTGGGGATGCCCAACCCTACGTGGAAGAACCTCCTCACCCCGTGGGCCGGGGCCTTGTTCAGTGCAGAGCGACTGAGCGACATCCTTCTTCCACCACCGGCGTCAGGCATCCCTTCAGAAAGAACAGAGGTCTTAGCTTGCCGTCAGCCGGCTCTTTCTCAGCCCCTCAACATCCGGCCTACCCAGGCGAAGCTGTCTTCTCCCTTGATTTTTAGTCTTTTTCTCACCTCGACACTGCAGAGGTCCTTTGAACTGACTGAAAATAATGCTTTTTGGATTATTTTTTCACCAAGTCAAAAATCCAGGGTTTCCAGAGCCTGCCTTTCAGTGCTTTCAAATAAAACTGGAAGCAAAGAGTAATTCCCTCCTCACAGCGGATCAGAGTTTCATTTTCTCTCCCTTTTTAAAATGTGCTCCGATTCCAGTGTGTGGCCCCCCGAGCCTATTAAAGCTGCTCAGTAAGACGCGGTGTCAGCCCTCGCCTCACACGGGGGCTCTGTTCCAGCTCCCAGCCGTGCCTGCCGCCCCCCCCCCCTTTCCGTCTTGCTCCCAGCCCTGGAGTGTGGGAGAGGTGGTGAGATTTCCTCTTTCTTTTTCTTCCCTATCCAGTGATTTTAAGTGTAACCTCTTAACAGTAGGTAAGAGGCAGCCTTCCCCTAGCATCCACCCTCCCTTCCCCTGGAATGAGTCTTCGTTGAGCACGTGAGATCCAAGACTGAGGCTCCCGGAGACCCCTTTGAGATGACTCCACCCAGCTCAGGAAGTGAAAGGGAGGGAAATGGAGTTGACCTGCAGTGTCTAGCCACAAAAACAAAAACAAGTCAACAAACCAGAAAACAGATATCTTCATTCCTTTTTTTCTTTAGGTCAATAACATTTGAGCTATTAATTGTAATAATTGATTATATAAACTTACAAAGCTCTTTTACCCAGACAACCATCTAAATGATATATGTGTATACATATGTGCAAAATATGTATATATGATGCATATATACACTGAGTAATTGCATATGATGTAGCACATAGACATACATCATTTATAACCATTTAAGAGAAAGATACATAAGTATATAGTATATAAACATATATGTATATATACAGTATATATGATATATATGTATATATATACAGTATAGATGATATATATATATATATATATAATGTTTTCATTTAATTTTTACAAAAATCCTATGGAGGGACTTAATTTTTTTATCTATTGTACTTTATTATGTGAGTGTTATATATGTGTATGTCATATAAAATTACTTAGAATATTTATAGGTCCATAAACAAATGCCTTGCCATTTAATTTTCGCAGAAGCCTTCTGAGGTTGCTCTCATATCATAGTGACTCCCTAGCCTCTGGTACGAACACTGAAGCAGAAAACAGGCTGGAACTGACTGAGCTCATTCAGCTGACAGTGGGCTCTGAGCCCAGGCGTTCTGGCTGCAAAACCTGGGCCTCTCACCACCACCATGCACCAGCTTTCAGTGGAATAGGAAGTGTCAGGCAACAGGGACTCCAATCTATAAACTAGATGTAATCTCCGAGCAGGAAAATATGATCAAGCTTTGTGAAAATATGGGATGTCCTTATGTGTATTTTATAAATGTAAAAACCTTAGTCTACCCTCTGGTGCACTATATGCTACCTGCAGAAATAAACCACTGGTGAACAGAAGGGTTACGGTTTTGGAAGCAGAAAGTTCTAAAAACCAGAAGTTGCTTGTGTGTTCCCAGGCTGAGGAGAGCCACGAACTCAGAGGAAAGCAGACATTCAGCCTCAGCACAGCTTGAATGACAGTGTTCTTACTGAGCAAAGTGGTCTGCCTAAGAACCTGGCACTGGACAGAGCGCTAGAAATAACCTCTGCCAGCCTCTTTGCCTGGGATCAGCTGGGCTGACCTCCACTGTCTATCAAGAAGTTGTCAGGTAGGTTAAGAGCAATGCATTTCTTACTAATTTGACTGGCATAAGGTAAAATTAGATATTGTGTGGACTTTTCAACTCATGAAGTTGAAATCAGGTGGCTGTATCTTTCATCCCTTGCCCTATGCCAGGCTGAACCCAATATCACAGAATATGTCACAGACTCAGAATGGACAGGGGCCATGCTGCCTACTGGCCCTTCTTCTTCTATGACTCCAGTCTGGGCCACCTGATGCCAATATGAATTAGAGCCTCTTAAGTGCACAGATTTCCAAATTGTACGTATCCCCTCTTCTGACCATTATTTAAGCAAATATACTTATTATAATTTTACAGCTAAGGAAATTGAGCAGGTAGTTCATTGGTTAAGTTACTAAACTTCCAGATCATATAGCTGATTATGAATATTTGTGCGCACACACTTAAACACATGAACACACATATCATTGTGTGTTTGACTGCTTTGCCCTGATTAAGCTAGTGGCTTATTTAGATGAACCAGTGTAGTATTTTTTAATTGAAGTCTAACATATCCAATAAATTCTTGCATCTTTGTGCATTTTATGCCCCCATCATTACTATCCAGGTAGAGCCAGAGAATATCTTGTCACCCCCAAAACCTCCTGCCCACCTATTTCTTCCCAGAGATGCTACTATTTCAGCCTCTAGCACATCAAATCAGTATTGGCTTTTCTTTCTTTTACATCACTGTACTGATACTATGAATACTCTTGCTTGTCTGTTTGGCTTATTTTATTTTATGTTATATTTGATAACGCACCTTGCACTTAACTCGGTATTTTCATTATGATACAGCATGATATTATATAAACACACAATATTTTATTCTTTCAGTTGTTGATTTCATATGCCTCAGTTCTAGTTCAGGGCATCTCTGACTACTAGTATTGCTATGAACCTTGTAACCTTTAATCCATTTTTTGTAGACCACATGTATTCAATAATGTTGTACATATGTCTAGAAATGGAATTGAAAATAAAGCATTTGCTTAGCCACAGTACGTATTTTTGTGGTTTCCCCAGGTCTTTATATTAAACTATAATCCTCACCAACAGTGTATAAGATGCCAGCATTCGCTCTTGCATTCTGATCCCTCAGACTTATCGGGGGTTTTTTAAGATGAAGACTAGCTATGTACAGTAGAAGTCTTTCAGGGCCGTGTCACAGACTATTCTGATTCTGTGCACAAAACCCCAGGCCAGCAAAGTGCAATGGTGACTTCCCACCGGCTCCCTCCCACTGCTGTGACTCTTAGATAGCTATGCAAGCCCAGAGGAGAGAGGAAACAATTGCAGACAGCTTCACCAGTGGCATGAGGGTGAAACCCATTATTATGAAAAACATTAACCTTCCCTCTTGTGGGCAGAAATAGCTCCCTCTGTCAGGGGTGCCTGGTTTAAAGAACCTCATGGTTTCAAAGAACCCAGACCTCCAGTTTATCTGCACCTTAGAGCCACTTTGATATTATTTGTCCTGCTGATTTGTCCTAGAGGAAGTATCCTAGAGCAAAGTCCAGTCTCCTCCTCTCTCTGTTTTCCCTACACAAGAGGAGGTAATTTCAGGCCAGGTGGGAGCTCATCTTTCTGCACCTGATTCTAATTCATATTCAGGAGGGAGCTGGCTTTTTCTCCCCATATTTCAGGAAACTCCAAGTTCACCTATGAAGAGAGAATAGAAAGTATCTTTGGGTAGTTGAGATACTCAGTTTTCAGCAAAGAAATTAAGATCTGCAGCTACATATTTTACTTGGCTTGGAACTTATGTTTACGAGCAGATTTGAAAGTTCAGTATGGATGATGACTCTCTGATGATCCTCTGTGTATGTTAGTACTATTTCTTGCTAAATCTGCCTCGAATTCTGCACCCCAAACACATGGAGAGGCTGAAGTTTCCGGCCCCTCAGAGGAGTGAAGCCTTAGGACCAGCCCTGGACGATGAGTTGTGAGTAGGAGTAACACGGGCCGTATCCAGACAGGTGCTGGATTTTGTTATTGTTTTCGGTTGGTTAGTTTTTAATCCAGAGCTTGAATCCAGGGGCTTGTATAATCTAAGCACGTGTTCTACAACTGTTGCTACACCTCCAGACAATGCCATTAATTTGTGAACCCAAATCCGGAAGAATTGACTCAGACTCTCTGGATGGCAGCAACAGTTTACACAAGGGGACCTTCTCTGGCCACATGGAATGGACTCTTTGCTGTAGTCTGTCCCTAGGATTCTTGTTTTTTGTGTCACCGTATTGCATCTGAGCCAGTTCTAGCTGAGATATTCCATCTTATTCAGCTCAGCCCCTTCTTCATGCAGATGTGAGCTGGCTTGCTTCATTTCAATCACCAAGATAGGGTTTCTTTCAATAAGAAGTTTTAATGGGAAATGAAGTCTAGTCACCGAAGACTGTATCAAGTTTGCCATCAACTGCTGCATATTTAAACAGCAGCAAGTGTCTCTTAAAGCTGCAATCACATCAGTAAGTGGTCAGGAAGTGGTGGGAGACACTAAGAGCTGATGAAAAGAACCTGCTCCATGTCAGGAATTTCACAGTGAAATGCTGACATGGGGACTTCGTGCAGAATGGACGCGCAGAAGTGGCCAGCGTTTAGAAAGCACAGGATCAATGACTCGATGTGGTCTTCCGCACTGACTTCTCCCTCACTGATGTGCAAACAGACTGTCCTTTAGGGGGCAGAGGGAGGACTGGAGGGAAGAGAGAGAACGAGCAACCTGAAATAGTCCTTCATACGCTCATGAGTCTAGACGCCCACCTGCCCGTGAGCATCTAAGCAAAGAGGAGGAGCAGCCCGTCCTGCAGGCTTGTTTCACTTCACGTCACCTCTGAGATCCAAATAGGTCACATGTCAGTGACTCACGGTGGGCACCAAATCTATTTCTATCCTGCTCATTGCTGTCATCTTAATGCCTAGCGCAATACAGTACTTGGTGTAGAGGGCGATCTGGAAACAGTTGTAAAGTGAATGGATAGGTGGGACAAAAACATACACAGATGAGTAAAGGTTGCCATGGAAATATCACTCGAGCAAACTGAAAGACATATTTTTCTTTCTTATTCCAAAACTTCACGAAAGTTCTCCTGTTATAACTGGTACTAAAAAGTGAAACTTTTTTCTTCCTTTACAAGTGGCTTCCTGAGGCCTAAGACATAAACGGGTTGTCCCACTACCCCTGGCACAAACAGAGTGACAGGATATGCAGGTGCCAGCCACAGGACGGTTTGTTTTTCACAAGAAAGAGAAAGATGAGCTGCAAATGGATGGAGATGGTTAAACAAGTGTAGAGCTCTACACTCTCTCTCTGTGCTCCCCACTTCTCTGTTCCTTAGTAGACCCATAAACAGAGAGAGGGTGATTCGAGACAAATGAGCCTCTCCTTCTCGTGGAGCTAGCTTTTAATAAAATCCTTTTACTTCGATATATGACCTCTTTGATTTGGTCAGCAGCAAACAGATGAACCTGAGTGTATGAGTTTAAGTGGCCTGTCACATCGTGACTGGCCACTCTTTCCACTGATCTAGGCATGGTGCTTCTCCTCTGAAAGGCTGAGTTGAGGAGACGACTCCATAGCTCAGTGTAGAGGGAAAGTTAACATGACATCATTCGTTTGCCAAAGACAGCAAAACTCCAACTCAGTGGACCAAATAATGCTGGTGTGGGAGCCGGCCAGGCACAGAGACCATGTCCTTGCCTTGGACCTCCCGTGAGCACTCGCAGGATCAGGGCAGCGAGGACCAGAAGCCCAGGCAATGGGCTACCTGACAGTTCTAGTCCTGTACCTTTCCTTCCTAGAACTCTTACTGATTTGCTCCCCCAAGATACGGAAGTTAGATTATGTCAGAAGTTGGATACTAAGAGCCCACGAAGAGGTTTGTCATTTTATTTGGTCAGTTATTTCTAAATAGAATTCTAAATAGAACTCGTAGAGTTTATGATTTCTGAGGCCCAGCATGGAATCCCAGGACCTAGATTATATGAAATCTCTCAAGTGATCAGCAGTGCTGATTTCTGAAGCCACACTTTGAACCTCATACAGAGAGGTCCCTTCAGTTCCTGCCTAAGTCTAATTGTCAATGGCTCCCTCATGACAATATTCTAGATCTCTGAATATCTCCAAGAAGGTGTTAGATGACTAAGTCAATCCCTGCTGAGAAAAGGTCACTGTGGAGTAGCCGGATATCCTGACCCACATGAATGACAGTCTCCACCCACCTCTTGCCAACTCCTCAGCAGCCCCTCTGTCAGCGTTTCTGAGAGCATCTTCCAGAGGAGTAGGCTTCCTTTCATCCCTTTAGATCCTTTTCACATGTCCTTACCATCAACTTTAAAAGGCTGGCGTGGGGATTTCATTAAGTAAGCCAACCCCTTAAATTGTTTTGAGATACAGTCCCAAATTCCTTTGGTGTATTTGTTAAACTCAAAAGCAATATTCTTTGGCTCTTGTCAAGTTCTGCAGGCAAATACTTTGGGGCTTCCAGGAGAGAAAGACCATCTGCACAGCTAAGTGGAGCCTCGTCTTTGCCCTGGAATACCCAGGTTATACGGCAGATTTGGCATGTGAAAAATCCTAGTAAAAAATTGGGTAAATCCTAAAGATGACATAAGAGTTCACCTTTAGGAAGAGAGGGGAAAGAATGGTGATAGAAGGCCCACACATTTTTTTCTTTATTCCAGTTCTACATGGGTCTTAGATGACTTCAACTTATAAAATCTCTTCTCTCTAATTTTTCCCCAGGAGCTAATTCCAGATCTGCCTTGCTTTCTGGGCAACCTCAAATCATTTGTCATTCTAGGAGTTTTGTTCAGGGCATCTAGGGTTAAGCTGTGGCATCTCTAGATTTCAATCTCCAAATTCCAATTCCCTTCCTGAAGCTGTTTAGGGGAACTCTGGGCATGGTGCCCACCTTGGTGCTCTGAGCAGAAGTGCTGAGCACACAAGATATGCAGCGTGAGGTCGTGCCCCCATGGCATCCGAAATGGACCCTGTTGGAAAATGTCATGAAATTCATGACCAACTGTCATCATACACAAGGAAAGAAGAGGCTGAAAACCTAGAGTCTGGGCATTCCGTCTTGACAGGGTTCTTTGCTTGATAACTTGTTGACGATGACTCATATCATCTTCTCTCCTAACTTACTTTTATTTCCCTCCATTTAAATATTGATATTTTGCAGCTGCTGCTAGTGTAGCAATGAGAGTAGTTCAATTATGTTCTTGCATATGTCAGGTATAGTACGGTCTAATTTAATCTTCATTACACATGGCCATATTGCAATTATACATGCTACCCAAGTGTTAACACATATTTAAACCTGCTATTCCTTTGTCACTGATTTACAAAGAGGTACCTGAAAAGAAGCAGATGTCATAATTACATGCTTATTCAGCTCATTTTAAACTAAGTCTCAAAGTAAATTACAGACGAGCCAAGCATGTCTTGAAATTAATGTAGTGATAGGACACGAATGCCGCAATTCATTATGGTTTGTCAATGTGCCGTACTTCTGGAATGTGCGATAAAATTATATTAATACTCTGCTAATGAGATTAATGAATATGAACACGCAGGAGAAGAATAGGGTTCTTTGTTCAACTATTGAAAAAATAACATATACGTAATTAAAAAGAATTCATCAAACCATGTACAGACTCATTTATATTAAATTAATTTGTCTGGTTTCATTTCTAATAATTAATCACTTTTTGCAAATTACAAAGCACTTCAGGCGGACGGAAGCACTACTGTAGGAGTTGTGATTCAGAATATTTAGACCGATCAAGGTGGTCCCTGTGGGTTCATATTAATTAAGGTTTAACAGTTTGGAAAATTGTAGCAATATTTTATGATTCATGTAATTAAACTCTGTAACAAAACGTCACAACCGCTAGTTACTTCTGCGCCTGTGATTTATATCTTCCCCCTTTTGGAAAGGAAGTAGCAGAAATGAAGTCTTCTTAAATATGCCGACACAGTCAATGGGAAAGCAGGCTGGTGGACCCAAGGCAAGCTAGAGGTTTTGTGAGAGGCAGAGTGCACCCTTCCACGCTGAGATTCCACCGTGGTGTCATGCAAATGAGACAGAGTCACATGACCTGGCAGATGGTGAGGTTCTGGGGTCTCTTCTGGCATGTTTGCTGGGATCCAAAGAACAGAAGCGAGAGCTGTGAGCATCCTTCCCAAATCAGAGGGGTGCATTGCACCTCCCGTCGATGGAAACTCCTGGTTTCCCAGCACTCAGGTTGCCAGAATGAAAGATAGCGAGCTGTTGGGCATTACAGTGTCTGAGCAGGAGCCTACGATGGGCACTTCCAGGCTACTTCCCGGATGTCATTTTCCCCAGAGCCCAGAGTCCTAGCAGAGGTGCTGACATGGCTGTCCTAGGAGGCACCTCCAGAGAAACTGGCTGTGGCCTCTTGGCTGGGATGACTTCTTGCCTGGCTGTAGGAAGGGTCAGCAAGACCCGATCTGGGGCTTCTACCCGTCTTACTCCTCACACTGCAGGAGAAGCAACTGGACTATTTCTGCTAATGCTGAAGTGCTGGCTTTTTCTCTTTGTCCCTCTCAAGCCACCCCAAGTTCTTCTCCTCTTTGTCTGGGGCTTCTCAGAGGTTCGTCCTGAGAGTTTGGGTCTCTTGGGTATCTCGCCATTGTATCTTGGCTGGATTCATCCAAGAAGAGCAGAAGCTGAAAGGAAGGAAAGGAAGGAGGTTGGTAGCTCCTGCCTCGGTGCCATGTCTCTGCTAGAGTCTGAGTCACTCGCACATGACCATGGATTCCTGGGGCTGCCTGTGCACTGTAGGCTCAGCTGATACTATCTGTACCTCTGCTTCACAGTGCTGCCTCTACCTTTGGCGAGCTGCACCATCCTGTAGTGTTAACCTGTTGCCACATCCTCTCCTCTCTAAACAAATACTTCATTCAAGCATCTTCACCTGGAATTTCTAATTGTGAATTAATTCATGCTTGGGCTCCATTCCCAGAGACCCTCACTCAGCAGGCTTGAACTGGGGCCCCAAGATCTGTATTCTGTTCCATTTTCTTCCGTCGTACCCTGTAACTCCATTGTGCAGGGCCAAGAACCTCTATATTACAGAGAGTCTAAGACTTGGTCATGCTAACATTATGGGCTGAGTTCTAGTACATTTGTTGTTGGTTGTTGTTTGGTTTTTTTTGGTGGTACCGGGAATCAAACTCGGGCCCTTGTGCTTCCAAGGTAGGTGCGGTACCATTTGAGCTAAATCCCCAGTCCCTCTAGTACTTTTGAATATATTGATGTAGTTCATCTTCATAATAATCCTCAGAAACAGAGTCATCATTACTCCCAGATCTAGATAAAGTAGGAGGAGCCGAAGGCAGGCAAGCTAGTAAACTAGTAAGGAGAGAGGCTAAAGTTTGCTTCAAAGTTTGGGTTCTCACCACTCGATGTTGTCAGGTCTTGAAAATTTATTTAAGAAATAATTTGTAAACAAGGAAAACTTACTTGTTTATTCACAGTTACATTCAATTATGTATTCAGTCATTCACTCCAAAACACTTTAATGAGCAACTATGATATTCTAAGTATTGATGGGACTATGCTCTAGAGATAAACAAAGAAGTATTGTGAAGGGGAACTCGGTGGGGGAAGGGGAAAGCAAAAAAAGGGAAAGAAAGACTTGATGGTGCAAAGGAATACTCAGAAATGAAGCTTATGTGTATGGGGAACGGTTGAAGGGAGGACAGGGAATGGAAAAAATAAGAGTCCAGATATATCATGTACAGGTCCAAATTCTCAATGGGGAATGTGATCATAGTGTGTTCCTAAAATGTAGCAATAAACTCAAATTATAGAAAAATCAAATATGTAAAAAGATAAAACAACAATATCACACGAGTTAGGTGTATGTCTCTGGAAAATGAAAATACGATCTAACCAAAAGACCTCAGTGGAAAGGCATCTGAGATGAGCCACAAAAGAAAGAACGTCCTCATCTCTAGAAAGTTAGCCACATGGAAAGATCCAGTCAGACTGCTGTTACCTGAGGGCCAGATGGTTCAGATGGCACAGGTGACCCTGAAGGAGGGATGCGCTGATTTAACGAAGGGACCTTTAGCCCGGTAGATTGGATAGGAATTTTAGCTTTTAAACATAGAAGAAAAAGATGGTTTCTAAAAGAGAGAATGGCGTACTGCGATGGTGATTTGTGGAGGGCATTTCACCCGCTCTGCAGAAAGTGGACTGGACTAAGCAGCTGGAGTCCAGAATCAGCGCCCCCTTCAGGCGAGAGGTGATAGGTTCGGGATGAAAGCTCCCACATGTGGAGCAAGAGGGTGGCTGTTCCTGAGGAATTTTACTTCCAGGGATTTTCCTCCTCTCTGGCCCACTGCATGAAATCTGGCTATTAAACCTACCGTGTGTGGTCTGGTAATGATACTGAATCTAGGTGCGCGGTTCTGCCAGGCTATTTGGGAAGCTCTGGTCCCTCTCAGTCTACACTCAAATTGGATTAACTTGGAAATGAGAACGATCGTGTTTTTTTAATGCCTGCGAGCAGATGCTAGGAAATTTGGGGCTCCCGTGGGAAAGGAACACACACCCCTGATCAGCAGCCCCGGTGTTATATGTCTGTAAATAGCACTAATTGGGACCATTTTATTTTGTTTTGTTAATAAAGTGTGTGACCCCATTGTTTTGCTGCGGTATGAAATCCATCTCGGCCTCCTCTGCGATAACAAGTCCTGCTCTGAGCATGCCTAAGCAGAGGTCCTCCTAATGGGACGGGAGGCAAAGCCCCCTCACAGACAAATGATGATAAACTGAAATCTTTAAGAAATCGTCAAAAAAAATGAGGCAGGACCGTGTGAGCTGTCTCTCCAAAGTGACAGGGCTAAAGAAGCTGCCAAACCACTGGCCCAAGGCGCCAGAGCACATTTATGATTTAATTCCCATTTTGACATCAATCAACACATATTAATAACTTCAGCCAGAGAAAGTAATGTCCTAGGTGTGTTTTTATGCTGACATGTCTTGCATCTAAGAAACAGATTTTTGATTGCCAATTAAACCCCAAACAAGCTCAACCTCTCCTACTCACCCTATCCCCTAACTTTGCATAATCTCTTGAAGAGCACTGTGGGGCCACTGTCATAACTGACTTTGCTTATATTCCCTAAGAAACTGACACTGATTTTATTAAGCTAAATCTGGCCTATGGAATTACAAAATTGCGAGTTGGAAGCAGGGACCTTATAGACCATAGGGTCCCGTCCTCTACTCGAGGTAAGGTTTCTTCCTTGACCCCCTATGACTGTGTCCACTACAACCAATAACTTCAGTGTTCAGAAGCCCCTCCATCCTCCAGAAGCTATGTAGTTTGCAAAGGAGTTTGTGGATTTTAATTCAGAATCCTACTTCTACTTCTGATGAACCGGTGTGCATGGGTATTAATACATACACACATACACACAAACACACACACACACATAAGAGAGAGAGAGAGAGAGAGAGAGAGAGAGAGAGAGACAGAGACAGAGACAGAGACAGAGACAGAGACAGAGACAGAGACAGAGACAGAGACAGAGATCCAGTGGTTCTGATTGGAGAGCTATACCTTTCCCCCGAGATATTTGGCAAAGACTGGAGATTTTTTTGCTTGGCACAATGTAGTTGCTACAACATTGGTATTGGCACCTGTTAGGTAAAGACCAGAGCTGAGGTTAAGCATCCTACAATTAACAGAATGCCCTTTGCAACAAAAATGATCCCTTCATGTCAGTCTTGATGATACTGAGAAGCTATAATTTCTGTATATAGTAAAATATATAAACCCAAACATGTTCAAATACCTCAGTGCCAGGAAAAAAATCTCTTTCCCTAACTGATAGAAAAGTTATGTTTCTTTTGAAGTAAAATATGTTTTCCATTTCCTCTTAGATTTGTCCCTTGGGAAGATATAAGTTCAGCTTCATTCCTCTGCTAATGATAGCAGTTTAAATACATGAAGTGAATATATGAAGATATCTTTCAAATTTGTGATCACTACAAACCAAACCTCTCCAGTTCCTTTCTATATATCCCCGTAGAGAGTTTTTAAAAAATTCATTATGATTTTGATGGAAAAATCACAAAATAACAAACATGAGGTCTTGAAATTTAACTCTGGTAAAAGTCACACACACACACACACACATGCATGCACACACAGCCAGAGAGACAAAGAAGGCAGAGACAGGCAAAGAGACAGAAATAGAGAGAAAAAGGACATTGTTGGAAAGACTGCTGTTGTAGCTAAGGAACCAAGGAAATAGCAGAACTCTCTGGCTTTTGTGAGAGAAAGTAAGATTAAACTGTAATCTAAAGGAAGGTCTAAGTTCATTTCCTACGATCCTCCAAACCTAAAGACCTAACATAATTGGTGGGAATTTGTAGGCACTCGATAATTGTATTTCAGAAGTAAGAGGAAAGGAGATAGCAAGGGAGAGAGGGGCCAATAAAAAGGGGATTCTCATAAAAAGAGATATAAGAACAATAGCTAACCTCCAGGAATGATCTTTGTCCCTTTTAGGAACCAGTGCTCTATAGAAAACAAGGAAACTGTCAGCAAAAATAAGCACCCAGCACAAGTGTGAAGCACCGACTCCTACCCTTTAAAGACCTCCTGGCTTTGATTCTTTGACTTGTTTGTGATACTAAATTTCTTACTGCCTCTTTAAGCTTACAACATGTTTTGGGGCTTTGCAACATGCAAGTCTGTTATTAGAGATTCTGTTGAATTATTCAGGGCTAAATCAAGATGCGAAGACACCTTTTTTGAGACAGAAAATTGGCAAACACTCTCTAAGAGGCTTCACAGACAAAAAAAAAAATCCCTACAAATTCTGCTGCAGCTGTTGTATTTGCCATAAAATTGATAATGATAAAAAACTTCTACCTGAATAAAAATGACATGTGTTTCTCAAGTTCTTTTGTCTCCAGTGTCAGTGTCAGATTTTGTCAGCCACAGTCCCACAAGAGAGATACCTAATCTGAGACCCAAGGGGTTAATTTTCTCCTTTGTAGCTTCTGAAACACAAATGAGATAATGCACCATCAATATTAGAAATCAACATTAAGTGCAAAGATTCTCCTCTCTTTGACTTTCATTACAGGCCCAAGAATATTGAAAACCACAATGACTCAAGGGATCATGTCAAAATACACTTGATACACATCAAAAGGAATTGCATCAGCAAAGCTGAAAGAATCAATTGTCTTTCCCTCCAAAATGCTGACCAAAAAGCAAAGTGCAGAGAAATTTCCTAGAAAGCCCGGGAATGCAGTACAGGTGCTACCCCATGCAACGATTCCTGGCAACAAATAAAATGCTTCCTGGCAGTGCTCGCCAGCCGCGGTGCTGTGTGACTCTGTGCATCCTTAAAGTGTGAAAGAAGGTAGAAGAGATCAAGGAGACAGAAGACAGCTGTGATACCTAGGGGTTACTAACTGCAAAAAGTACGGGGTCTTAGTAAGAGAGCAGGTGATCTTGAGCATTTGAGCCAAGGCTCTGATTTCTACATACCACTATAATTCAATGTCCAGGGGTCAGGGATTTAGCTCAGTGGCTCTGGCACCTGCCCGGCAAGCACAAGGTCCTGAGTTCAATCCCTGGTACCACAATGCCAGGCGTGGTGACTCACACGTGTAATCCCAGAACTCGAGAGGTAGAGGCAGGAGGATTGCTGTGAGCTCAAGGCTAGACTGGGCTACATAGTGAGCTCAGGGACATTCTGAACTACAAAGGAAGACCCTGTCTCAAAAAAAAAAAAAAAAAAAAGGATAATTCAGTGTCCAAAAAGGATCCACAGTGAGAGTGTTCCCAAAATGTCATCAGTGTGGCTTCACATTTATTAAAAGGAGATATGGCAACATTCTCCTTTCAGGATCTTGTAATCAATTTTCCCTGATTACAAGGATTGCCAGCCTCTATGTCAGGTCATTTTTGCAATAGTCAAAATGACTGTGTGTCCTCTAGGTTCTAACCCCCAATGTGATGGTATAAGAGGAAGGGGCCTTTGTGAGGTCATGAGGTCATGTCTGCTCTGTTTTCATGGTTGAGATCACTGCTCTTATAGAAGAGACTCTAGGGAAATCTCCCACATTGTACTATCTGAAGACACAACCACGAAAAGGATGTCTATGAGCTGGCAAGTAGATCTTCAGCAGACAACAAACCTACCGGTATTTTGATCTTAGACTTTCAGCCCAAAGAACCGTAAGGAATAAGTTGATGTTGGTTACAAGCCATTTGGTCTGAGACACTGTGTAGCACAGATGAACTAAGATTCCACTCTGCTCCTGTGGTAGGTAAGTTGTGTGGTCCTACTCTAAAACCAATATTGTGCCAACAGCACATCAACCAGCCAATCTCTGCTGGAAATCAGACTGCTTGTAGATTTTCCCTCTCTCGTCCTTAGTAGAGGCTTCAGCCAAAGTTTTTTTATGATGACTGAAGTCTTTATTTGGAAGTGTTAAATGGTGTTCCTCAAACTGGTGGAAAGTAACCTCCCACTGTGGTCCCTTTATTTCCTAAAGAGTGCATATATGTGCAGATACATTCACACAGCCATACATGTACACATGCACATACACACAAATCCATGCACATACACAAAGTCACTTTTCTGATTTTTCAGAAGACACAGTGAGGGAAGTAAACTTGTCAACAATTTAGACTAATAATTTATGATCCAATGGTTTGGGCTTCTCTGGTTGAGAGGAGAATGAAATGTTTTGTGAAAGGAACTTTCTAGAAGTAAGCCAAAATCTGTCGTCACTTTAATTTCCCATGTAAATTTACTATACTCTTTTTTCAGACTTATTAAACAATTCAGTCATCATAAATAATTCTTTAAACAATGCTAGGGCATGGCTACCAGGTAAGTGCTACATTTTTCTCCTGTGGTCTCAGATTGTAGCTAATGATTGCAAAAGACCAAGTTAGACCATACCTTTACAGTCCTACAGTAGTTGCACTGATTTTAAATTTTATATTTTGAAAGTATTCATTGTGCATAGATCTGTAATTCAAGCATTTATTCTGGTACTGTCAATGACTTGGGGTATTATTATTTCAGAGAGTTATATGTACTGGAAAACGATGGGAAGAGTTTATTGGTTTAATTAGAAGTTCAACAGTCGATAGTCCAGACCTGGTATGGAGAAACCACAATAAATATCATCAGGAACCAAGTTCTCTCTTTTTGCTTCTATTTTTAGTACAGATGACTTTTATCATCATGTTCCCATGAAAGCTTCTGTACTTTCAGGAACTGTAGCAGCATTCCAGGTAGAAAGAAAGTGGAAATGCCACAAGTCAAGGAGGAGGAAAGGTTATTCTCTTTTGGATTTTAAAAAGGATGCTGGGTCTACTCACTTCTGCCTATGCCTCCTTCACCAAGGCTTTATTCCACGACTGAATCTCTGCAAGAAAAGCAAAATTGGGACTAGAGATTTAGCTCAGTAGTTCTGGTGCCTGCTTAGCAAGCACAAGGTCCCTGGTTCGATCCCCAGTAACCACATACAACAATACTGGGTATGGTGACTCATGCCCACCAGCAATCAGTACCACATACCACAGTGTGAGGTATGGTGGCTCATGTCTGTCATCCTAGCACTCAGAAGGCAGAGGCAGGAGGATTGCTGATTTTGAGGCATGCCTGAGTTACATAGTGAGCTCAGGGCCAGCCTGAACTATAAAGCAAGACCCTGTCTCAAAAAACAAAACAAAACAAAACAAAAAAACTGAAGCTCCCCTGAGGAGCTTCCTACCTGTCCAGATTCCATCTGGCCATTTGATTTAGAAAATAAGATGGTTGAGCTGGGTGTGTTGGCACATGCCTATAAAGGAAAAAATCTGGGAAATTACCATTCAGATCAAAGTTAATATTCTAATAGGGAAAAAAAAACCGGGGATAGCATTGGTCAACTGGCACAATTTCCCAAATATTTTTACTGATGATTTGTTTCCTCATTAACATCCCAGGCTTGGAGCTTCAAAAGGGACAAGATCATGTCTGTTTTGTTCATTATTCTGTTCTCTCACCTTTCACTACGTATGCCATAACTCCAAAGAAGGAATAACACAGGGGTGAAGGAAGGGGAGGAAAATTAACCCAGAATATGGAACAAATGATCAAATCTGGAGTGATCAAACTGTAGACCAAATCCTGCCATCTTAGTTACTTTTCTTCATTGCTGGGGCAAAATACCTGACCCTCAAAATTAAGGGGGGAAAGGTTTATTTAGCTTACAGTTCACTAAGTTTTCAGCCCATAATCAGCTGGCTCCAAAGCAGGGTGGCGTGGCAGATGGGGCTCTCAGAAGAGAAAAAGTTCATGACAGGCAGCAGGCAGCAAGTAGCAAGAAAGTGACAAGCCATAGTAGCCCTTTCCCTGTACCTTAAAATTTTATTGAGACTACTCATCCTTAAGGCAGGTAGTACTCATACTCGGAGTGGGGCACTCTTAATCCAACCAAACTATGCCAAACCAATCAGTGGAGTAATCTAGCACTCGTACATTCTTACTCCCAGCCACACTCTAGATCCAGCTACCTCTGAAAAAGCACTACTAATGACCACAAGAGGTTCTGGGGAGGCATCTAGACACAGACCATAATACCTGCTTAGCAAGTGACATATGAATAAAGCTTTATTGCAACACGGCCAAGGCCATTAGGTCACAGGTCTATGACTGCTTTCATATTACAGGCAGTTGTGACACAGACTAGGTGACCCGCAGAGCCTGAAGCATTTCCTATCTGGCTCTTCACAGAAAATATTTGCTGTCCTTTGGGTTCAGTGATGGATGATTCCTTCAATTTTGTAGCAGAGAGGTCTCACTCAAATGTTACTTAAATACGGGCTGAGGGTGTAGCTCAGTGCTAGAGGATTTGACCAGCATGTGCAAGGCCAAGAGTTTGATCCCAGGCTGAAAACGTACATCAAATAAAAAAGAAATAAACAAAATGGCCATATGGGTGAAGACAGCCACACCAGCAAGAATCCCTGACCCCTCCTTTGTCCTGGAAGGAGTGGCAACTCCTCACCTAGCAGAAGGGTCTGGGACCCATGTGGCAGGCAGTCTGGGATTTCCGAAGTGCCCCTGAGGAGTTTCCCACCTGTCCAGACTCCATCTGGCCATTTGATTTAGAAAATAAGATGGTTGAGCTGGGTGTGTTGGCACATGCCTATAATCCTAGCAGTCTGGGAGGCTGACCAAGGAGGAATGGAAATTCCAGCTCCATCTAGGCAATTTAACAACTTTGTGAGAATCTATCTCAAAATTTAAAAAGCCAGGCTGGGATATATACCTCAGTGCGAGGGCCCCGAGATCAATCACCATCTTATTACTAGTACTACACTACTCTTAATAAAACAGAAAAGGAAAAAGATGGCAGAATATCTTCATACTTATTACAGTGCTCAGTTAATACTGAGTGACTCAGACACAACAGAGGGAGTTAGGACACAGGATGTCTATAAACCAAGGAGCTTCCTCTGTTACTTTCCTTGTTTTGCTGTTGAGGGCAGCCTGGGAGTGTAGAGCTGGCCCTGCTACTCTTACCCTCTGGTCTCTCCCTGGCACAGCCTTCTCTGGGGACACAGGGGTCTTAGTCCATTACAGGTCCACAAGGAACATTAGGCTGGGGGGTGCCATCAAAGTCCTTCCCTCTTCCCAACAAGCTAGGGATCAGTGCCCTGGGGGCTCCCACACCGCCCAGCCATGTGTAGCTCTCTAACGACCTCTGTTGCTAAGAGTTGTAAGAGGACCCCACCCCAACCTCTTGCTGGGAACAACACTCCCACATACTCAGTTCTACCCTCAGGCCCTACCCTTCCTTCCCTTGTCCTCAAAATAAAGGCCAAATATGTATTTCTCCTTCCCTGTTCCCTTAAATTCATATAATCTCTAATTTAGAAACAGATGTCAACAAGAAACATGGCCAGGGCCTCCAGGAAACTACAGGTTTGATTTTCTTGTCCCGTTCCACATTGCCGACTGCTCCCCCATCTCCCCTCCCAGAAGGCCAAAGGCCAGGCTGAACAAAATGGCAAAGCAGCTTTTTACAAATAAACCTGTAACCAAACTGCAGCCATAAAACTTTGAAAACCACTCTGATTGAGACATTTGGACTAATTACCAGAGAGCAGCAGCTACGGGCCCTTTCCTAATGCTGTTTATTACATTCCCTCGTTACAGAGGCTCCCTGGGGTTGGTTTCTGAAATAAAGATTTAATTTGAGGGTAAATCAGAACAACAAAAAATGTAGCTCATTGTAAACAATAGTATCCCCAGTCCAGCTGAGTCCATCAATATAAAAACAGAAGTTCTCCCCATCCTCAGCGTACTGTAAACACGTTAAATGCTATTTATTGTGACTACATGTGTGTGGCCCGGCATTGAGTGAAATTGGGAGCATTTTCGTGACTGAGAGACATAAACATCAAATACAGCCTCCATCACTCTTCCACTTTTAAAGTTATAAAATCTAAATATTAATTTTAATAGGAAGGTTAGGAAATCGGACACTACAGTGCCCACTGAAGTCTTCAGAGCAGCACGCAGCTTGTGGGGGGACCACAGCATTCCAAAGAGATACCGAGGCAGGTGGAGTCCAGACGCGGCCCATGAAATATGACATGTGTCATAAACAGAGCTGTGGCCCATGGCTCCCCACCAACCTCAAACCCTGCCCAGCCAATGTTTTGTAAATCAAGGCTTGATATAACAAGCAAGGGTGGACAATCTAGCCATGCTGCCACCTATTCAAGAGTCTTTTTGACCGTCTTGTATCTGGAGCCTGGAAAAGAGGTATTTTTCTGGACATTACTTGGGCAGCCTTTAGCCCCAATGTTATAGCTGGTTAGTGTAGCCTGTAGGAGCTAGACTCATGTGCAGATAGTTCCAATTCAATATGAAATCAGAAAGTGCCCAGTACAAGTTCCTCATCTGATCTTAGGGATGGGTTCCTATAAGCTTCTCTGTTTAGGACTGAGGATATTTTAGCCAACTTGTTCTCTCACTTTTAGCTGCAAAGGGCACAAGATTTGGCAGAAGTCATTGTCACTGTGGAGTAAGTTGGAATATGTAGATTCTAATCTCCACCATGTGGCAAATTTGAACTCTAGCCTCAAACTCTGGAGAACTATTTTATAACTTATTATCATTTGCTCAATGGGCTTCTCTATCTTCCTAGATTACAGAACCTAGAATTGAAGTGAGCCTAGTACACTGAGCCCACTCCAGAGGCCTGGGAGCAATTTGCCCTCCACCCCAGGATATCTGTCAATGTCTGGAAACAATTCGGTTGTCACAGGGTTGGGCACGCTTCTGACATCCCAAGGGCAAGGTGAAGGATTATGGGGGTTAACTAATACTCCCCTTGAAACACCCAACTGAACTGAATCAGTGTGCTTAGGTGTGGAAGACTCACCTGAGGATTGCTGCCAGTAGCCATAAAGAGAGAACTGGAGGGGAAGATTAGGGCCTGTTTATTTTCTAGGGGAAGCTTGCTGTGGATGGTTTTCCCAATGGAAACTTGGCTATTTCCTTTTCAAGGAGGAGCTTGGGTCCTCACTGACACTGGGAATGGCTACTCTTCTCATCAGGGGACCTCTGTCCTGGCTCCAATAGAGATCCCTCAGGCTGGTGGCTTAAAACTTTCACCCTACTGGTGCAGGTTTTCTGGCTTCCACCATTGGCTTTTGAACTTTCCAAGTGCAGATCCTCCATATAAGCAACTATTAGATGTTGCCAGTGGCTCTAGGCCGCTGGCTTGACTCGCAGAAGACTTTAAGCCTCCAGCCAGACTTGTGATGGACCTTACTGTGGGGATCCAGACATTCTCTGAATTATTTGTGTCTCTAGTATGCAGCTAGATCTCTTGCATTTCACTGCTTTTGACTTTTGAGTGACTATTATAAAATAATACTATAAATTACGTGTCCTGTATTAAATCTTTTTCCCTTACATAATGCTGACCACTACAGGGGTTTTGCTAAATATCTAAAATTCACAGAGCAGCCTCTTAAAATAAATTTTTCAGGTTCAATCATCAATAGTGCTCAGGTTGAGAAGCCCTATGTCGAGTCACAAGAATCACACACTTTCTTTTTTAAAACAATATTTAAACTGGTATATGCAAGCAACTATATTTAAGGTTATTGTTCCAAGTAAAAACATATTTTAGTGATCATTATGTCCCTAAACAGGGACATAGTTCTCTAGTTCAAGAACTTGTTTCCATTTGTACAGATTGCAACAGATAGAATATTCAATGCTGCATCAACATCTACCCTAGAAAAGTAACCTTAGCTAACCCTGACAGGTTAAAACTTTTAAAGGATGATTTGTATATTTGGTCAGTGAAAGCAGACATCTTAGAACAACATCTCACAAAAACAGAACCAGGAATCTGGTGTTTAAATATTACATCAAATATTATATCAAGTAAGTAGGTAACCTACAGACAAAGTAATCAGTAATGGGCCACTCTTGGATAAGAGGGACTTGGGTAATACTCCATTATCATCTACTATGAGTAGCAAAGGCAAAAGTCTGTAATGAAACATAAGATTTTCATGGAAAAATAAGAAAGAAGTCTGAAGCATAGGATGCCATTTAAAATACAGTATCAAATCAGTATATATGGGTTGATGGGAAGAACACAGACACATTTTGGAAGCATTTTGTGGAAGGGAACACATGCCCTAAGGCTGAGCCCCCATCCTGATATAATGTATTTGGAATGTGACCCATTCAGTGATTTGATTGCTTTTTTCCTATATCTGATTTTATTGCTGCCATCCATCTACATTCTACAATGAACACTAGCTGAACCTTTCTAGTGTGCTGAGCTTCAAATAAAAAGACAGCATGTGCAATCTGTGTTTTTCTTTTCTTGAGTTTTATTCACTCTTGTTTTGGATAAACTAAATGAGAGTTCTCAGGGTTACAAGGAATGAGACAGATATGGGATATGATAATGTCTAATATTTGCAAGCTGCAAGAGGAAATGAGTCATTGAAATAACATAAGCAATGATAAATCAGCTGAATATGACTAAGATGTTAAAAATAAGGTGTGTTTACAAGTGAATAAACTTCCTGATGGCCCTGCTATTCTCCAGAGAGATGGAGAGGGAACAGGCAAAGGTCCATGGCGTCCCGTATGTATCACCCTATTTTCTGCTGGACAAGTGTGGTCCTGGTGGATTGCTCAAGTTGGCCTCTTACTGTCTTTGGTATAAAATGAGAGGATGTGTCCAATATTTTGGGATGCTTTTGAAACCCCACATGCTAGTCCCATCATTGGGGTCCTTTGTCCTTGTTTTTATATATTTATAAAGATTAAAAGTTAGTATTCCTTGAGGAACAAAATTTAATTTGTATTCACTACTGTTTACTTCTTTCCTACCCTGTCCGAATTACTTTATTGAATCTTAGAACATTGGGAGTCATCTCTTGCTTAGGAGATCCTGATAATTGATGAATGAAAATTTGTAAAACTATTTTGAACTCCATTGTTAATGTTTTATTTTGACTAGACATTTCTCCTATTGAGAAGGCATCAATAACCTAAAAAGGTTTTGGTTCTTGAATCTTATGACTACAGATTGTAGGAATAAAGATATTGGGAGGCATATTCTTGATAATGAGACTTCTGTCCATCCAGAAGTTATAAAATTTTCCTTGCATCATCTATAGTCCTTTGATACCCATTTGTGTACCTTGTTACAAAACCCCCTGTACCCACTGTAATACAGCAGCTGGTAAGATAAATTTGGAAAGTAGAAATCACACAGAGTGCTGGGTGTTGAGTGCGATGGTACATGTTTGTTGTCCCAACATATCGTACGTTGAAAAAAGATCATTGCCAGTAAGGCCAATTTGGAACATAGCAAGTAGCAAGACCTGTAGACCTGTATATAAGGAGGGTGGGGAGAGAGAGAGAGAGAGAGAGAGAGAGAGAGAGAGAGAGAGAGAGATTTTGTCTTTAATGAGTGAAAATTCACTGTTGAATGGTTTTGAAACCAAACTACCCACAAAAGTTTCTATAGATATATTAGCTTTCAATAAAAGTTAAGACTGAGGAGGATGTCAATTTCTACTCTTTAACTTCCCATCTACCCCAAATTTTTAAATAATTTTTAAAAATTGAATTCTTTATTAGTACAATTTATATACATCTCACAATCACAAATAACATTGGGGAATTTGTACCAGTATATGACACAAGTTAATTCTCATTTTTACCCATATCCCTACCCACCCACTTTTATACATACTCTTTTATACATACACCTCCCCACCCCCTTTATACATACTCTTTTATTTTCTTTCTGTATCACATTTATTCCTTCCCCTCATTACATTTCCACACCAAATTTCCTATGGAAATTTCCCACTCTATAAAAGCTGTCATTCTTTCTAGAGCTCATTTGCATCTACAGGTATTCATGTCAAAGAGAAGATCCAGAATTTGCCTATACTCAATGGACAAAAACTGAAACCTTTTACACTAAGGTCAGGAACAAGACAAGGATGCCCGCTGTCACCACTCTTGTTCAATATAGTACTGGAAACATTAGCCATAGCAATCAGGCAGGACAAAGATATAAAAGGAATAAAGATAGGAAAGGAAGAAGTTAAACTGGCATTATTTGCTGATGATATGATACTCTATCTTGAAGATCCTA
>PVIC010022052.1:0-28017 GCA_004025085.1 Thryonomys swinderianus
TTCTTATCTTTTTTTTTTTTTTTTTGAGACAGGGTCTCGCTTTGTAGTTCAGGCTGGCCCTGAGCTCACTATGGAGCCCAGGCAAGCCACCGCGAACTCAGCAATCCTCTTGTCTCTGCCTCCCGAGTGCTGGGATTACAGGCGTGAGCCACCACGTCCGGCATTGTGGTATGCGGTGTTGATTGTTGGTGGGCGTGAGACTCCATGCCCAGCATTATATGTGGTTACCTGGGATCGAACTCAGGACCTTGCGCTTGCGAGGCAGGCGCCGGAACCACTGAGCTAACCCTCCGGGCCCAGAACTTCATATCTTAATGGTTTAAAATTATCTCACTTAACTATCTCACAGTCTCCATGCATGTGGAGTTTAGTAGTGGCTTGGATGGGGTCTGCTTTGAGCCTGCAATCTCAAGGGCATGACAGGGCTAGAGATTCACTTCTCAGATGAGTACCATGGCTGGCTGTTGGCAGGAGGCCTCAGCTTTTTCTGTAAGAGGTTCTCCTCAGGGCTGCTTGACCCTCTTTACAATGTAGTAGCAGCTTCCTTGAGACCAAGTGATCCTAGGGAAAACTGGGCAGAAGATAAATTTTTTTAGAACCTAGCTTCAGAAATCATATAGCATCACTTCTGCCATATTCTCTTTTAGTATATGTGCTGCCGAAGCGAGCACAAACCATATTCTCTTTTAGAAGACAAGTTAGATCACCTACATAGGACATGGGATTTGGCTTCATCTTTTACAGGGAAGCATGTTAAAGAATTTATGGATATATATTTTTAAATCACTACAGTACTGTTTGTATAGCTCTGTCTGTTACTTTTCCTACTGCTGGGACAAAATATCCACCTATGAGGTAAAGGAGGAAAGTTTGTTTTAGCTCACAGTTTGTAGAAATTTCAGTCTATGTCATCTGGCTCCAAGGCAGGGTGGCATGACAGAGGGACATCACAGTTCATGGATGAACAGTTCATGGTAGGACAGGCAGGAAGCCATGAAGCAAGCCTCCTTTCTTTATCCCATCTAAGCTACAAGCCTTTGGGATAGTACTATCGCACATAGAACTGTGCCAGTGAACTAATTTGGTACCACACACTCTCAATCCCAGTATAACACACGCTAGATCCAGCCAACTCTGCAAAACCCCATCTATGAGTGCATGAGGCTTCAGGGGACATCGAATACAAACCATAACAAACTCTACCTCATTCATTTTCATGTTTGTGTTATGTTCAGTAGCATGGGTATGTACAATAATTTCCTTAACTTTGCCTACACTAAGGAATATTTTTACTCTTCCAAATAGTGCAGATTTAACTACATTCCTAGATGTGGAATTTGTTGAATCAGTAGTGGTTGTATTCTGAGGGCTTAATGGGCTAGATTTCTTAAAACTGAAGAGCCCACGGCCGGAGGTTTAGCTCAGTGGTCCTGAGTTCGAACCCCAGTACCACGTAACCACAATGCTGGACGTGGTGGCTCACACCCATAATTCCAGCACTCAGGAGGCAGAGGCAGGAGAACTATAGGAGGATTGCTGTGAGTTCAAGGCTAGTCTGGGCTAGATAGTGAGCTCAGGGGCAGCCTGAACTATGAAGTGAGACCCTGTCTCAAACAAACCTACAACCTAAAGAGCCTGAATGTGTAGAGACCTATGATTTGCCTTTCATTTAGGTATATCACTGTGAAAGATTAGAGTTAGTCATTGCTTGTAATTAAATGCAAAAATACAAAGTGCGTGAAAACCGTTCTCAGTATAAAAATATTTTAATATTTTGAGAAGTAGATGAACTATGTTGGATACAAAAAGCAGACAATAGAAAGTATATTTTGCATAGTACAGATTAGTAAAATCTAAACTCTGAAAACTAGTATATTGCTTAGAAATAATGTGAGGTAAAATATAAAGAAATACAAGAGAATGAACAACTCTAAATTCACAGCAATGAGGAAAGTAAAATTGAGGAGAGGCACATCTTGCAAAGATGGGGGTTTTTTGTTCTTTTTTTTTTTTTGAGACAAAGGTCTCACTTTGTAGTTAGGTTGGCCCTGACCTCACTGTGTAGGCCAGGCAAGCCTCAAACTCAAGCTATCCTCCTGCTTCTGCCTCTTGAGGGCTGGGATTACAGGCATGACCTATTATACCTGGCTGCAGAAATTTCTTAATTGGCAAAGTTTTATTTCTTAATCAGGATGACAAGACCACAGGTGTTTTTATTCTTAGTGCCTTTTTGTAGACCGATTAGTATTGTTGAATGTAAATGAAGGGATCTAGGTATGTGGCTCAACTGTAGAGCACATATTTAGCATATGCACGACCCTGGGTTCAATTCACAGCATCAAAGCAAAAACACAGAAATTTAAAGTGAGAGGATCTTGATTTTATGTTTGAAGTTTTATAAACCTGAGGAGCATTTTTTTAAGCTTCAGCATTTGTGTTTAAGTGTGTACGTTTACTTAGTGATTCTAGCTCAGTGAAGGTAGTCAACAGAAAATTAATTCCTAATCGGTTCCTACAGTTAATACCACATGGTAGCCTCTGGGTTTCAGGCAGATTTTTGTCAGTTAACAGTGACAAGAGTAGTAACAAGAACAGGAGGCTGGGAGAAGCCTGAATGAAGATCTGAGGAGTTTTCAGCCATATCCAACAGCAGATAAGGACGTGTCAGTTTTCTCATTGTGGGAAGCAAACCTGCCTTCCCTTGCTATTGTAAAAATATGTGAAATTTAACAGAACAAAACATGAAAAGCACACAGTGACAGGCACATGACAGATGTTTAGTATTTTCTTCCTGCATTTGTTGATTACTGCCATTTGCATCTGGGACCATTTCTAATGAGCATTTGCACATTTTCTATAATTGCAAGGTTTGCAGTTTTTCTTTGTTTTGTAGGAAACAAAATGTTTGGTACCAAATATTAGATGTTTTAAGCCTTTACACAAGGATTAACATCATTTACTAGCAGATTCTAAGCTGTGCAGTTGTCATCTCTAGGGTTTTTTGTGCTGACATTTGAGCAGGGTTTTGTTTGGTTTGGTTTTTTTTTTTTTTCTTTTTTTTTCCTGACTGAATATCTCTTTGTCGTGGTGCGTTAAGCTTGTTAATGACCAAATTCTTATGTGGCAGCTGCACATTACACATGCTTATTCTCCATGTTTAAGCCATAAATCTCCTAACTGACTGGCAGCACCACCTGTCTGGCCTTTCAGAGTTGCAATTATAGCTCCAATAATGTTATTTGAAAGATATTTCAGACATTTTCTTTCCTGTTGGCCCTTCTGTGACAATGAAATGATACAAAGAGTAGGAGAAGTCATTGTTCACACTGTGTGAGACTCACTGATAGTGTTTCTTATGTGCAGGTTTGTGGAATATGGAACATGAGGAGTGTTTGGTAAATAATCAGGTGAAGTTTATAAAATGTGTGGAGTAATTCTGAGCATGTTTGTAATATTTTATTTACCTAAAGTCTAGTCATTATCATTCTTATCCAGCAACAACGTAAAGTTTAACAATTGGAATAACAGTAGTCACCCATCCCAACTGAAGCTTTTGAGAGTGTGGCTCTACTCCTCTTTGTGGTTGCCAGTTTAGAAGTGATCAAGTGCAGGGACTTTTGAGTCAAAGAGCCTAAGCTCAAATCTTGGCCCTTTTTTATTAGTTTGGGTCCCTGGACAAAATACTCAGCCTTTGTATCATTGGTTTCACCTGTAAGATGGGGCGTGGGGCCGGAGATTTAGCTCAGTGGTTCCACCACCTGCCTAGCAAGCGCAGGGTCCCTGGTTCGATCCCGTAACCACATACAATGATATGATATTGGGCATGGAGACTCACACCCACCAGCAATCAGTACCGCACCCCACAATGCTGAGCATGGTAGCTCACGCCTGTAATCCCAGCATTTGGGAGGCAGAGGCAGGAGGATTGCTGAGTTTGAGGCTTACCTGGGCTACATAGTGAGCTCAGGGCCAGCCTGAACTACAAAGTGAGACTCTGTCTCAAAAACAAAAAAATAAAGAAAAAAAAAAAAGATGGGGTAAGAACATCTGTTTCATAGTTATTATAAAAATTGCTTATATTTATAAAACAGAAGAGTAGTACAGAATAAACACATAAATGTTCACTAACTACACATTGGTGGGACAGACAGGTTTTATAGAGTACATAGACCTCTTTGTGGACTTATTCTAGGTCAGAGCAGTTCTTAAACAGTAGAAGATGTTACTGTCCTTCCAGATAGTTTAGTTATGCATGTTAATAGTGAAGTATTGATGATGCTTTTCCTTTGGCCAAACCTAATTCTGAGAGGAAAGAGGGCCTGTCAGTGTCACCTGAGTTGTACCACTCAGGGCAAAAAGCAGGCCAGGCATGGTGGGAAGGGGGTTCGGAGGAGCAAACAGATTTTTAGACAAAATGTCTTAGTGCATATTTCTACATAAATATCCTTTTCTGTTATATTTCAGTTTTCTAAGTTTATGCATAAAGAAATGACTCCATTGTATAATTGGAATGAAAAACAAAAACTGTCAGAACTGCTTAAAGGATATTTTCAACCTAATCCAGAAAAGCCATTCTTAGCATGGTAGGAAATGTTAAGGAGCTGAGGGACAGAATCAATAGTGGTGTCTTCCAGGTGGAAATGCAGGCAGAATTACTCCTCAGTCTAATTGTAAATCCTTCTAATCCACACCAATATTTTCTGTTCAATAGATGAATTCTCCCTTTAAGTTAATAAATCCATTCCTCAGTCAGCCACCTGAAGGCCCTTCTGGTAGAGGCCCCTCAAGCTCACTTCTGATATTCACATCTTCAGAGGAGGGCAGTGCTGCGAGCCATGTGCTCAGCTAAAAAGTAGTTTAAAGAGTGCTTCGAAAGAAACCGTTGTCCAAGGGACACTGCTGTCCTGGGGCAACTGAATGAATGGGACTTGCTGATTTGTTTTGTTGCTAAAGGATCGTGTGAACCGCCCCTGTTCTTGAGAAGTTCTCTGTCTTGCCTCATACTATTGGATTAATTCTGTGTCCAGGTCTGCAAGGTACATGATTAACCTGGTTTTTCAGTGGGCTTTGGTTGCTGTTGTATAGCTTCCCTCATCTCTGAGATGCAATACCTGATACCCGCAACCTGAAGAAGGGGTTTATTCTGGCTAACAGTTTGTAGAGATTTTAGTCTACAGACTTTTGGTTCTAAGCAAGATGGCAGGGAAGACAGGCATGGCAGGAGCAAGCTGCTCACAGCAAGCTGCTCAGGAACCAGGCAGAAGGAGAAATGCCAAGACCAAGACCTAGGGAAGAAGTGGGGAGCTCAACTCTTGAAGCACATCCTCAGTGACCCATCTCCAACCACGCTGCCCTGTCAGTGTCACATTTAGCTATAACTGTGTAGCTGATCAGGACTTACTCAGGACATAATAAATACTGGCCCCTAAAGCCTGGCAGTATAGGTCTGTGATAAAGCGTTTGCCTATCATGTGTGGGGCCCTGGGTTCAATCTCTATCCTGTTTAAAAATAGGGCCTCTGGGCCAGGAATGTAGCTTAGTGGTACCACGCCTGCATGGCAAGTGCAAGGTCCTCAGTTCAACCCCTGGTATTGCAAATAATAATAAAATAAAATATATATGTGATACATGTGTGTGTGTATATATATATACATATTACACACATATATATGGGTTCTGTTAAATTGAAGACCTATTTGGAGATTTCTATAGCCTTAAAAAAGAAAAAAGAAACTCCAAGTATGTTCGTGAATTCACACTGGAGAACTTTAATTTGCCTATGTTTCAGACCAATTCTATTCCATTTTGAACCATTAAATTTAGTGAGAGGTTGCTGATGCTTTCTGTCATTTGACCCCTACGAAGCTTGCTTTTCCTGAATTGACTAAACAGGATTAGCTTTTCCAAAATGGTTTGGTAGGCAGAATCTTAAAATGAACTCTAGTGACTTTCTGTCCTGTATTGTTCCCACCCTTGATTAATTAATATGAGACTTTATGTGAAAGGATTTTCCATGTTGTTAAGGTCACTAACCAGTTGACCTTACAGTAGGTAAAGGTATTATCAGGATGGGCCTAACACCAGCTCTGTGATAGCAAGAGTTTTCTCTGAATAGTGGCAGAAACAGAAGTCAGATTTAAGGACTGAATGGATGTTGCTGGCTTTGAACGTGGAGGCGGCCACGTGTGTGCTGGCAGCCTTAAGGAGCCTGACGGAACACCGCCTGACGGTAAGCAAGATAGTGGAAACTCAGGCCAACAGACTCAGGGACTCAGTTGCTGCCAATGACCTAAACAAGCTTTGCAGCTAATTTATTCTGAGCACCTCCCAACAAGGGGCCAGCCCAGCTAACACCCCTTTGTGCGATGCTAAGCACAACTGGATCCATCTGTGCTTCTGATGTACACAGCTGTGAGCCGATGTACTTGAAGGTACTAAGATGGTGGTAACTGGTTATGCAGTAGTAGAAAACTTTGACACTTTGGATTCCAAATTGTTCGTAGAGCCCAGGACCTGAAAGCTCTACTTCACACTGAACTTGTGTTTATGAAGCATAAGCCCTTTGGGTCTCTTGGAAGATGTGCCAAGTCCACGGCTGCTCCAGTTGAGACACTGATTCTTTCTAACAGTAGCTTTATCATTTCTAGAGGGCTGGTGATTTTTGGACCACTCTCCCCATGTTAAAGGCAGTCCTTTTACATGCTCTAAATTTAAAATCCTTTCATTTTCCCACAGATGACATCTAAATGTATGCTCATTTCCTAAGGCCTGGGTCTTTCAAATGGACATCTTACTCCAGAGTTGGCAGGGGTTAGGTACTTTTACTCATCCTCTGACACTTGCCATAGCTTGGATCTTGAATGCCCCCCCCAAGTCCCATATGTGAAAGGTTTGGCCCCTGAGTGGCATTCTTGGTAGGTGGTGGAACCTTTGAGAGGCAAAGCCTAGTTAGAGATACTCAGGTCATCGGGGTTGACCCTGAAGTGACCGTGGGACTGCAGTGCCAGCCCTCCTGCTTCCTGTCTGTGGGGGGAGAGGTTTTCTTCCATTCTGCACTGCAGCCATGATGTGCGTCCTCACAGGTTCTCAGCAGCGGGGCCACTCGATCACAGGCTGAAAGCTCCAAAGCTGAGCCATTGTAACCTTTTCTCTTTGTACACTGTCTCAGGGTTTTTTAAAAAAGTAACATAAAGCTAACATGGAAATTGATGGTCCTCACTGTTACTATATATTTGACTAGAGGATTCCTTGGAGTTGGTTTACAGGAAGAGCAGGGAAGAGAAAACTCAGAATGCTGTGAATGGAGCTTAACAGGTGAGTGGGGGGGAGGGGCTGGAAACCAGCATGCTGATAGGAACACACAGTAAAGGGGATACCAGTGTGATTTTGTCCCCGGCTGGATTGGAGTTTCCCTAACTTAACCCACCCCTGCAGGTTCAGTGACACCAGTCAAGGAAAGTTTCCAGGAACACATCAGAAAGACACCTAAATAGAATTTATTAGACACATTATAGGATACACTTGAGAGTGTGGGCACTCAGAGAAATGTGATGCATTATAGTTTGGAACTGAATATATTTATACTTTTCCCAAGGGGATCTAAAGGTAGGAAAGAAAACCCACCCAACCCCCCCCCCCAGCTCGTTTGTAAGCATGTTTTTGGTACTTGAATAGGTGACTGAAACATTTTCTGATCTGGCTCACCCTTTTGTTTCTGGCCTTCTAGCGATGTGTCTGACAGTCGGAAGGAGTGTAAACCTAGTCAGGGAATGTTGGCGTCAGGCTGGTGTGTATGACTTCTGCTAAATCCTGGAACTTGCAGTCTTACAGAGTACTCTTTCTGTTGTGATTCCCTTGTCTCTTTTCTACCTGTCTTTTATTCCTGACATCCTGTCTCAGTTTCAGGTGCAAATGAGGGTTCTGTTGGGAATTGGACTAGAAGCTGTCCCTGTAGCATCGTGCCAAAGAACATAGGTGCCTTTTGTTCATGCCCTGGTAACTTTGTGGGCCCGATAAACTTTTAAAGTTTATCTGATGGGTGGCAAGTGTGAGGTGCTGGGTTTGAACCAAAACCAAAAAAACCCAAACAATGAAGTTTATCAGATGGAGAGTTCAAAACAGTACAGTGTGTGGGCTGCAGCACTGGTATTACTGGCTGCTTATAGGTAAATCTACAGTGAGAATCAGGAGTGAAGATAAACAGGGTAAACAGACTGGAAACATGTGCGGCTTGGCCAGAAAAACAGCACATTGACAGCAGTTGCTATCAATAGTAAATAGGCAAGTACCCCTTCCTACAGGAACATGGGGCTTCAGGGGCATCTCAGTCACACAGTTATTTGAAAGACCTGCCAAGGAAGAATCCTTTGTGGGGCCAAGTGGGGATCTAGGGACGGCTTCTCATCTTCAGCTGACATGGCACTCAGAGGCTTTACAGCTCTGTTCAGGCAGGCCCAAGCGTTGTTCCCGATGATGCTGTTCATGCGATTGCTATCCTTATAGGCATGTGGAATGCAAGAGTTATGGGGTCCTGGAGGCTTTGACTTTTAAGATTTCTAAGGGAAGCCTAAGAGGTCAGGCATGATATGGAGGACCAGAGTCCCTGTGAGCTGTGCCGCCTGGAGCTGTAGGAGTGAAGTCAAAGCCGTAATGGAGACTCTGGAAATGTAGAAGTACTCGGAAGGCCCAGCACCTTGTAAGGGAAGCTGTAGGCAGCACACAGAACCTTTCCAAGAGCATGGCCATGTGGGCTTCAGCGAGCCAGGGTGGAGGGCTGGGGCTGCCTGGGCCTGGGGAACCCTCTTCCCACCACAGTGGGCCCTAGATGCCAGATACACTTGTTTTGTTTTGTTTTGTTTTGTTTTGAGACAGGGCCTCGCTTTGTAGTTCCAGCTGGCCCTGAGCTCACTATGTAGCCCAGGCAAGCCTCAAACTCAGCAATCCTGTCTCTGCCTCCCGAGTGCTGGGATGACAGGCGCGAGCCACCATGCCCGGCACGGTGGTATGTGGTGCTGATTGCTGGTTGATTGTTGGTGGGCATGAGTCACCACGCCCAGCATTGTATGTGGTTACCGGGATTGAACTCAGGACCTTGTGCTTGGGAGGCAGGTGCTGGCACCACTGAGCTAAATCTCCGGCCCCCAGATACACTTGTATTTAATGTTTTTTCTCCTAGATTTTATCTTTGGGTTATTCTCTCCTTTTGCGTTGGCCTGTTGCTTGCATTTGGAATGGGAATATTTACCTTGTCCCTTTTCCTGTATCTAGAGGATGTATGGATACGTCTATAGTCTTTATAGGAGCTTACAGTTCACTTTGAGTATTTGAAGGGACTGGATTTGGGCTTTTGAGCAGTACGAGACTCTTGGGATGGTCAGAATACATGTTGAATTGTGAGACGGACCTGAATCCTTGCAGGCAGAGCAGAATACTCCAACTGGGATCTTGCATTTTCCCTGACGTCCGTGTGTTAAAGGCCTGGTCCTAAGGGTGGTGCCGCAGGAGCTGGTGGAACCAAGGAGAGTTGGGAACTTGTCGGAGGTCCTTAGGGCCTGGGCTGCCCTCCCGGGTACCGTGGCCCTTCCCCTGCGTCTGTGAAGCAAGCGCTTTTGCCCTGTCATTCCAGCTGTGATTGCTCTAGCCGCAGGTCCACACGGCTGACTGGTGATGGACTAAAGCCTCCAACACTGAGCCAGAACAAACCTTTTTTCTTTACAAGTGCTTTATTTATTTTTGAGGGGGAGTGAAAGTTTTATTGAAAAACACCCTAGAAGTATTTGTCTCATTGCTTCTTCCAAGGTTCATCTCTGTTTACCAGCCTCAAGTGCAGTGTTTTAGTAATGGAAAGATAACAAACTTGTGATACCTAGTGGGAAATGTCTGACTTCTATAAGTAATATGGATTTGGATTTTTTTCAGCCTTTGTATAGTTAGGAATGAGATTATAGGATAAGCTGCCTGAGGTACTCAAATGAATAAAAACCACCTATTTTTTGTACTAATGCAAGGGCCATAATTGAATGGGATCTCTTGATGGTTCAGACAATTCAGATAAAACATATCCCTTGCCTCATTTTTGCCTTTACCACCTATTTAAATTGTTTCTTTGTAATTTTGTACACTACTGGAGATAGTAAAATACATGCCTCCCTATTAGAGCGATAGGCATTCTTTTAGGTAGGTGGCATAACTGTATCAAGAGTGGCTATAGTATACGCAATATACCAAGTAGCCTCTCCTCATCTGTACTTTTGTTTCTTGAGCTAATTCCACAAATGGATAGTTTCAGAGTTTCAAATTGTGTGGTGTTTGGAATAGTGAGAAGAGATTTTGTGCTGTTCTTTTGTCTGGAATTTTCACACTGTATACCTTACCTCCCCGTTAGTCACTTAGTAGCTGTCATGGCATTACTGTATAGGGTTCACTTCTGTTCAGTTTCACATCCACAGGTCTTAGAAATGTCTCTTGGGAGGACTGCTGGTGTCGTTCTGCCAGAACAGCTACAAATAGTTACCCATGCTTTGGTTAAGTGCAGGGCGTCCTGACAGAGGGATAGCCAGGCATTGTGATGTGGACATCAGAATGTATCTGCAGCCTGCGTAATAATATAGGCCAGGCACCCCAGAAGGCCTGTTGCCTCAGGCAGTGTAGTAAACAGAAAAGGAGGCTGCTGCTGGTGTAAAGCTTTGTGTTAAAGTAGGCACACCAGAGATAACCATAGGAATTAGAGTAAATATGTAACCAGTAATGTTGGTATCAAGTAATGTGTGCTGTGTGTACATAATTATGTTGCAGTAGGTTGGTGTACGCCAGCATCACTACTCCACGGCCATGTGAAGAACCCAACGCACCATGTTATCCTGAGAACATTACCAGGCCATGCAAACTTTTCAAGTTTATTATAATCTCATGGGACCATTGTCACATCAGAGCTGTTGCTGACCAAAATGCTAAGTAATGTATGACTTAAATGGTTTTAAAATTAATCACACTTGGTAGATGCTTCCAAGTTCATAGATTAGTTAGCATAAGCATCATCACTGTTACACAGCAGTCTCTCAGCCCTGAGGATCCATGAGAAGCACCTAAGCTTCAGTCAGACCAGTTGGAAACGAGCATGGGAGGAACTGACATCTGAGGTTACTTTGCAGACGATCCCCGGTGGCTGCTGCAGGGGGGAGGGGTTGCCATAAGCTCCCGTGCTGTAGATTCCGTACTTTCCCAAGCAAGAAGCTTATGGTTAAAATGAATATTCCCAGATTAAAATGTACTGATTATGGGGTGAAAGCACAAATGTTAGAGAAGATTCTGGCAGTGTGTAACTTTTATGTGTTTGATTCTCACAAGGACCTTGACATAAGCAGCATTTATTAAACAGACCAGTGCCTGACTACATTTTTTGTGAAAGGCAAAATAGTAAATATTTGTACTTTGGAGCCATGTAGTCTCTTTTGCCGGTGTACTCGGTTTTGTCATTGTGGTACAAAAACAGCCAAAGAAAATATGTAAAAAGAACAAACATGGCTCTGTTCCAAGAAGACTGTTTACAAAAACAAACAATTCAGGCCTCCCTCCCCTTCCCGCAGCAGGATGGGCAAAGGTGGATTGATGACAGCCTCAATTTCAGTGAATTCAGAAGTGTCTGTAGTTTGAGGTTAATATGTGACTTATTGGAGGCCCACTTGCAGTGTATTACCTTTCAGTAGAAGAGATATTCAAGATTAAACCAGTGCAGTTGGCTGAGAATGTCCTTCCTGCCTTTAGTACACCTGCGGGCATTCCCTGGCAATGGTGAATCACAAATGTGGAGCAAGGCGAAAGGGGGCCGGGGCACCTGCAGCTAGCATCATTTGGTCTGAATCTGGTACACTACGTATGGACTTTGTTCGCCTCAGCTACTTGACAAGGACCTGGTTTATTACAAAAAGGTCATGTCTACTTGGAAATTACTTCAGAAAAGAGATGACCCAAATGATCTTTATCCAAATTATTTAACAAGGACTGAGTGCTTGGGTCAATATCACACATCAGCTGGTGATCTAGAAGTTTTTATGAGTACTTACTAAAAGCATGGTTGATGTCAGATAAAACAGACCGTGAGGTAAGAGGGATGTATGATGATACTATTGAAACTCTAGAAAAAGATCTCAAGTCCAGAGGTGGTTTTGTCTTCATTGGAGAATGGAAGAAAGGGCACTTGGGAAAGAAGAAAGGCCACCTGGGCTGTTTGCTGGGGCAATGTTTGCAGTAGGAGCAGATGGTTCCAGGAAGGATAAAGCTGGTCATCTAGAGCTGGGGCAGAGACTGTGCATACCTGTCACGAGTCATGTGACAGGACTCATTAAAACTAGGTCCTCAATCATAAGTTTGTTGGTGCAGTGGAAGATGTGGCTGTTTGGCAGGCTGAGAAGTACTACATCCTTTGTCCAGATGCTGTCGAAAAGTACTGCCGAGTCGGTGGGTTTCCGGGGTCAAAGATGTATATTCCTCTGAGCATTTATATCTGTATTGTCACATCAAGTCAAGAGCATAGAACACCTTGCAAGAGTTAGAGACAGCCTTTGGAACCGATTATACATTTGTTTCCTTCCACATTTATCCTTTTTTTCTCCATTCTAATAATGGAATAAACTGCTAGGCATGATGGCTCATGCCTGTAATCCCAGCACTTGGTAGGCAGAGGCAGGAGGATTGCCTCGAGTTTGAGGCCAGGCTAGGCTACAGTGATTTCAGTGATTTGCCTGAAGTACAAGTGAGACCCTGTCTAAAAAACTAAAACAAAACAAAAATAATGGAATAAACTGAGATAAACAAGAGCTAAAGAACAGTGCTAACTGCATCAGTAACAAAAGGACTCAAGAAGCAGACGAACTAAACCTTGTCTAAATTTCCATGTTACCCATTGGATGACTACTAGACTGGCAACCATTTCAGTCCCAATTTATTTCACTGAAATTTCCTAGTTAAATTTAATTCACGGGGGGGGGGGCATGATCACATAAAGACTACTCAAGCCTTTCTCTCCAGTCTGATAGCATTGAAATTGCTATTTATCCTCACCAGTGCTTAGGCATCTGTTTGGGGTTTTGTGCATGTAGTTCAGTCTGGTGGAGGTAGCATGACAAAAAGTGAGGAAAATGCTACTTTGTTGCCTTTAAACTTGTTCTTAGCGAAATCTTTGGTTTTGTTAAGAGATTTTTTTCAAACATGTTTACCAAGTAAATTTTATCCAACTTAATTTCATTAAAAAGTTAAAAGCAGGGCTGGGGATTTAGCTCAAGTGGTAATGCGCCAACTTTGGACGCACAAAGACCCAAGTTCTATCCCCAGTACTGCTAAAAAAAAAAGTTAAAAGCCACCCAACTTACAACTTTGTGAGTTGACAAAATTCGTAATTCTACTATGTGGTTTTGAATTTACCATGATAAGCTGAATTACTTTCACAACTTATTACAGCAAAAATAACACACAATGAAACTCCTTAAAGATTCTGGAATGGATTCACAAATACATTTTTAGTTTATGCAAGAATATAGAAATGCAGAGAATCTGAGGAGTTTCAAAATAACTTTCAGTGATAACTGTGTAATTTATTACACTAAAAATAGAATTTTATGTAAAAGAATTTGCTCTTACCCTCCATGGATTTTGCATTGAGACTTCTTTATAAAGATACTGCTATTTATCATTTTAGAAGAAAACTTAAAATTTATCAAGAGCTACAATGTAAATACTAATGCTTATAAATTTTCTGTTCCTTGAAATTTCTGTGGCAGTCAGTACAAGTCACCTTTTCCTTTTTCAATTAATACAGATCTCTTCCATTGATATTAATAAGAAAACTTGTTTAATATTTACTCTAAATTTGAATATTTCATGAAACAAATTATACAAAAAGCTCACTTTAGAACTGTAAAGGCTTAGTTCTTCAATCGTAGTTTTTTGTTTTTAATCCTTTATCAGCATAAAATAGATTTAGGTGGGTAAAGAATTTAACAAATGTTTTTCTAGGGAAGATTGGTCATCTTACACCACCAGTCACCCTACTATCTTTACAATTCTCCCAGTGATCCATAAATTAAGCCACCCCAGAATTGTTCAGTAGACACAGAAAATAAGGATGTTACACCAGTTGTATTAAGTCTTTAAGAGTTTAAATATTGGGCCTGAGATTTAGCTCAGTCATTCTGGTGCCTGCCTCGCAAGCGCAAGGTCCCGAGTTCAATTCGGGTAACCACATAGAATGCTGGGCATGGTGACTCACGCCCACCAGTAATCAATACCACATACCCCAGTGCCGGGCGTGGTGGCTCACGCCTGTAATCCCAGCACTCAGGAGGCAGAGACAGGAGGATTGCTGAGTTCGAGGCTTGCCTGGGCTACATAGTGAGGTCAGGGCCAGCCTGAACTACAAAGCGAGACCCTGTCTCAAAAAAAAAAAAAAAGTTTAAATATTAGCACTTGTTTTGAAACTAAGGTGTTTTACTTTTGAAAATTTCAATTTTTTTTTTTTTTTTTTGAGACAAGGAGTCACTTTGTAGTTCAGGCTAGCCCTGAGCTCACAATGTAGCTCAGGCAAGCCTTGAACTCTGCAGTCCCTCCTGCCTCTGCCTCCCGAGTGCTGGGATTACAGGCTTGAGCCACCAAGCCCGGCATTTGTGGTATGTGATACTGATTGCTCTTGGGCGTGAGTCACCATGCTCAGTATTGCTGTACGTGGTTACTGGGGATCAAACCAGGGACCTTGTGCTTGCTAGGCAGGCGCTGGAACCACTGAGCTAAATCTCCAGCCCAAAAATTTTAAATTTTGAGAACAGTAGATGACTATTATTTTAGAAGAGAAAGGGGAAAGTATTTTCTTCTCAGAAAAATTTAGCTTGCTTTCTAAGAGTAGCGTAAGTCCAATGATAAATCACT
Source organism: Thryonomys swinderianus (assembly GCA_004025085.1). Lineage (NCBI taxonomy): Eukaryota > Metazoa > Chordata > Mammalia > Rodentia > Thryonomyidae > Thryonomys > Thryonomys swinderianus. Next base: position 14,917 of record PVIC010022052.1, read on the forward strand.
GAAGGACAAGTGAAAAACTTCAGTTGTCAAATAACCCAGAACAGCTGTGCAGTTGGTGACAAATTCTTACCTTGTTTAGAAGAAGCAGAGTGAAGGCAGCATATTAGCTCTTCAGGTGCTCCTCCTAGGCCAGCGTGCGCTGTGTACTGATGACTGGACCTTATGAAAGGGCAGGGACGTGTGCAAGCAGGGCCAGTCTGGTACAGACAAAGATCTGAGGAAGTCTACAGAAGGGTCGTGTTGTCTATGTGACGCTAAGACTAGAGCTTGTAACAATGCTTTTTCTTTTCTGAATACTAAAAGTAGTGAAAGTCAGATGCAAATGAATTGTCATTATCATGTTTTATTTTTGTTACTGTTAAAATAACTTCACCCAAGATCAATCTTCAGCCTTATTTTGTGTAGTTTTAAGAAGTATCTTTTTCTGCCCTTCACAGCCCTTTGCATTTTTAGATCTTATTACTCAGGTTCAGAATTCCTTGAATTTATAAGATACTTCACATTGTGCCTGAGGCACAGTTATGCAGGATAATTAGTTGATACCTAAAAGAAAAAATAAGAATGTTGCACACCACACTATCTTCATTTGTCTTTATTTTAGAGTAAAAGTTTTTGGATCAAACCATTTTTTCTTAATTCAGCCAGAATAAAATTGAACCAGTGTGCAGTTGTTAAAACCAAGTGAATAGGCCTGTGACCCAAAACAAGTTTCGGTGCAAAGAACTAAGTCCCCAGCCCAGTGGGTCGAACACCAACATATTCCTGTCTTTGAGCAGCTGTTTATATGGAGAAGTAAAACCTGATACTGAAGAATGTACTCTTGTATGGAATATTAACAGATTTTCTGTTAGGTTGTCTAGGACAACCCAGGGCTTTACTTGGTAAATAGATGTTAACCAAGCAGCTTGAAATTTGGATCATCAACCTCTCACACTCTCCACTCTACCTTGGCAAAGACTTTGTCATCACTCCAAATTTGTTGTTACAAGATTGTCCTTGCCATTCTTATAACATAGTTTCTCCTTAAGCTTGAATTTCTTTAAATGAGTGCACAAGTAAACGAGAGAATGAGTGAACACATATTTATGGAGCACCGAGTAAGTGCCAAGCATTCTGCCTGGCACCTTCCAGCATTACAATGTCTAAGTCCCCAGTCTCTTGGACTTTAGTTATCAGTCTCTTGGATAACTAAAGTCTTCTTTCTGTATCTCCTGTGCCTTATATAAAATATCTGTTTTTGGACAACAGAAAATGTACTTCTAATACTTCATACTAGATTAAAAGTTTTGGCGATTATTTTGCCTTCATTTTTCTTGTACTTAGCACTATCTTATATAAAATATGTCATAGTTTTATAAATACCTTATAATAAATTATGTAAATGCTAAATTTGTAGGCTTGATTGCTGAATTGAATTAGGCTTTAGCTAGACAGCATTGTGTTCACCCTTTTGGGGCTATCATAAAGTACTCTGACCTAGCTCTAATTATCTTTCTTTCCATTTGGATGTGTACTTGAGGGTGGGGAATATTTATCTTTAAACTTCAGTGCTCAGCATGGAGTAGGGAGCTGAATACTTAGTGAACTAACGCAATGAAGAATCAAAGATTGAAAATACGAATGAATAAATCATCTTTTTTAGTATACCCTATACTTAATTTTTAGATGCAAGCATGAGAGCCAAAAAAGGTCAGGACTTGGAACATTTAGGGGAAATGCCAGCTTCAACGAGTTCTTAGATTTCCTCAGATAAAAAGTTCCTTATGTGGGCTGGGGAGGCAGCTCAGTGTTAGAACATTTGTGCAAAGTGTGTGAAGTCCTGTTCCAGACTGTCCTGTTCCCAGAGGTCCATAGATAAGGGCTGAAAGTTCTATAATCTGATCACCTTGGTAGTGAATTTTTGGTGAAGAACCCTATTCTGAAGCAATCTAGGGGCCCTATCCTGTTATTTCATTGGCATAAATTCAGGCATGATGAAATCAGGCTCATGATTAATAAGACATACTTAGCACTCAGGAAATTCCAAGGGTTGGAGCTCTGTCCCAGAAACCAGGGATAAAGACCAAATATATTTCATATTATAACACATATGTTAATTTCTAAAGTAATAATAAAAATATATTAAGACATTTCTATACTTAGAGAAATAATACAGAAGTTTAATGAAAAGGAGATGCCTAGGAAGGATGTGGAAATCGGACTGGCCTTGGCCTGTCAGACTGTAACTGTACTGTATGTCTCCTGCACAGACCTTCAATAAAGACCTTGTGTGTGAAAACAGACTAACAGTTTCCATCATGGAGAATACACTGAACAAATGCTTAGAAAAGGTGTGGGGGGCGCTGAGCTGCCAGCCTAATGTCGTGTACTGAAGAGGAGCAGCAGAGTGAGGGCTTTTTCATTCTACAGGGACAGCGATGGCAGGATCGCCTTGCAGTTTGGAGCAGGACAGAGGGAAAATAGTCATTCTTCCGGAATACCTCCTGCCCCTTTTTAAACTCAGTGGAAGAGACCTAATGTTGAAGGGACAGAGTAGGAATCTGAGAGTAGTAAAAGCTGATAGGCACTATTATAACCAGCCTGTATAGGCAGGACGAAATAATGAAATCTATCAAAAATAATAACACAGGGTGGCACAAGCCTGTAATTCCAACTACTCAGGAGATAGAAGCACAATTGTGAGTTCCAGGCCAGCCTGGGCAACTTAGTGAGAAGCTATCTTAAAATTCTAAAAGATTTGGAGTTTTTGTTCAGTGGCAGAGAGGTTGCTTAGCATGTCAAGGCAGTGGATTTGATTCCCAGTACATATGGAGGGAAGAAGTAGAGAAGAGAAGGGAAAGCAGGAGGAAGAGGGAAAGAAAAGAAATCAAAAATAGCTGTGGAAGACAGGATAGTAATATATGAACTAATCACTTCTGGTCCATGGCAGCAGCAGCAGGACAGGAAACTGGAGAACACTGGTTCTGAGGAAAAGGAGAAAATGGAAGGCTTAAAAGTTAACTTGTTTTTTAACCTTTACTATTTGAACACAGAGGACCTATAAACATGAAAATAAGTTAAAAAAAATAAGTTAACAATAAATTGTGGACTTTTGAAAAAAGATAGGATATTGTTAACGTAGAAAGGTTTACTTGTGGTCACATGATTTGTTACAGGGCCTGTCCTCCTAAGAAGAATTGTAGTTGAATGAAAAAAATAACCATTGGCCAGGCCTGCAATCCCAGCACTCAGGAGGCAGAGGCAGGAGGATTGCTGAGTTCCAGGCTTGCCTGGGCTATACAGCGAGACCCTGTCTCAAAAAAGAAAAAATAACCGTTGTTAAAGGGATGTTTACACAATCAATACCTATTCCTTTTATTGTGTACTTAATTTTTATCACAGCAAAAAATAAAAATTTAGTTTAATGGTAATTTGATGGAGGAGTTAACTGTAAGTATTCAGGTCATCACTACTGATTCTCCCATGTAAAACTGGCCTTTGGATTTTAGAGCTTTCAGAAGAGATCCTTCCCATCACGGAAAATCATTACCAGTACAGAATTCTGTGATGGCATTTCAGTTTACTGACCCATTTGGGAAGTTGCTTTTATCCTTATAAAGAGTAACTCACGCTGGGGAGGAGTCATGGTTAGAATCATTCAGCGGCAGTCTGTCTTCAGAGTCCTTAGAAATATGTGGCAGAGTAGCGTGAACTTTAAAAACTCTTTCTGGGCTCATTGCTTTATTCATTCAGTTAACAAATACTTGTTGAAAACTTGTAATATGACATGAAATACGGTAATTGTTCAGACACAGATACTTAATATACTTTCCTTGCACTGAAGGAACTCAATTTTCTGGGTTTAAGCTTTCTTATATTCTCACAAAAATTCATAGCTTTCTATAAATTTGGTCTTGTTCTGCTGAGTATCTCACTGGTTAGAGATACTTTACTGCAGTACAGTCGAGAGTCTCTGTGGCCTAAGTGTCTTTCACACTCCTGTGTCTGCCCAACAACCTCTGTGTGACAAGGAAGGTCTCAGTGCAGTTCAGTCTTTTCCCCTGAACTGTAGCACCAATTTTAACATTTCTTCACATTCTTGCAGAGTCTGTGTTTCCCAGCAATAGAAGCACATCAAACAGCAGCACCACTGTGAAACCATCAACAACTGAGATGGCCTTGGTCTCAATCAACGTTACATCTGTCACCAAGAAATCAACTTCTAAAGTGACAACACCAGGAATCTTGACTAGTACAACTCCCACCACCTCAAAGTCTACACCTAAAGCAACGAGTATTTCACAAAACGTATCTCAGATGTCAACACCCACGATGACCACAACTCACAGTAGTTTGGCAACACTGCCAACAAGTATGTACTAACTACTTTTTTGTGATGCAAATAAGTTGTTAAATGCAACACCATTCCATTCTGCAAAAATACAAACTTTTCTACATTTAAATTTACCTCATCCCCATGTCAGTGTTGTTTCAGAGAAATCCTGAAAATTTTATAGTGTCAAAAAGAAACACTAACACTGGTTTTGTTTTCTTCTGGTTGCAGCAACTGTTCATTCTAAAGAAAACAGAGGATCAAAATTTGATACTGGCAGCTTTGTTGGTGGTATTGTATTGACACTGGGCATTTTATCTGTTCTTTACATTGGATGCAAAATGTATTATTCGAGAAGAGGCATTCGGTATAGAACCATGTAAGTTTTTCATGTTTTTCCCTATGTATATTCATTTTAATAATTAGTCACTTTACAAAATAATTGAGTTTTACTGTGGCCCTTTAATCATACAGCCCCCTTCCTTCTCATAATCCCCTTCCTCTTGTCTAAGAGTCTTCCTTCTACTTTCATGTCATCTTTTTTTCTCCTAGCTTTCACATATTAAGGGAAACATATTTGTCGGTCAAGTATATTAACATTAATCTACAGTTCATCTATTTTCTTCCAGATGACATGATTTCATTCTCCTTTATGGCTGAACAACACCCCATTCTATATACCATATTTTCTTTTCTTTTTTTTTTTTTTTTTTGAGACAGGGTCTCGCTTTGTAGTTCAGGCTGGCTCTGAGCTCACTATGTAGTCCAGGCAAGCCTCGAACTCAGCAATCCTCCTGTCTCTGCCTCCCGAGTGCTGGGATTACAGGCGTGAGCCACCACGCCCGGCTATACCATATTTTCTTTATTCACCTGTTTGTGGGCTGTTGTTAACTGTGCCACAGTAAAGGTAAGCACACTGGTATCTGTGCAGTATGCTGATGTTAGGTATATACTGCAGAATGGTATAGCTAGGTCATCTGATAGTTCTATTTTTAGGTTTTTCAAAAGAATTTCTACACAGATTTCAACAGTGATTGTACTAATTTACAGTCCCTTCAGTAATATAGAAAAGCCCCTTCCACTCTTAAATACCTCACCACCATTTTTGGTATTCTTGTTGATAGCTATTCTGTCCTGACATGCATTTATTTCCCTGAAGGCTGAAGATGTTAAATATTTTTTCATACAATAATTAGTCACTATTTCTTTTGAGAATTGATTGGGTTATTATGGCTAATAAATTATTTAGTTCTTTATATGTTCTGGATAGTAAGGCTCCATGGGTACCAAGAGTACATGGCAAAAAATTCCTCCCATACTATTTTTCTTTACTGTTGTTTCTTTGGCTGTGTAAAGTTTTTTAATAAGATAGAATCTCATTTCTTGCTATTTCCTGAGTTAGTGGAGTCCTGTTGAGGAAGTCATTGCTTTTGCCTATATCCTGAAGCATTCCCCTTATGTTTTCATGTAGCTTTTTTTTTTTACTATCCCATAAGTCAAGACTTAATTATCCCATTAAGTAAGCTGATATTGTCAACATTAAAGGACACTTTTTTTTTACTTATTTGGGTAGTAATAGTGATTAAAACTCCTGGATTTGTATGGAGATAGTGGATTTACATGGATGGTGGTTAAAGCTAGGACTTGGAGCAGACACTCTGTGTATATGTATTTTTAAAACTATGTAAAGTACATTTAACACAAAAACCAACCCTCTTAACTAAATTTCAAGTATATGTATTCACAGTGTTAGTCTAGAACTTAAACATCTCACAGAAGTGAAACTTTATATGCTCTGAATAGCAACTTATTTCCTTGTCCTGCCCAGTCTCAGACATATTTTGAATGTAGTTCTTCTGTTGGTGCCCAGCAGAATGCTTTCCTCTGCTCATGTAAATGAGGGGGCAGTGTGCTTAAGAAGTCAGGCAATGAAATAGCATTTACATTAGCTTCTAATTCTTCACAAAGTTGAATAATGAAAGAAAATGCCTGTGCACAGGGTTACTGTGATGATTAAATGAGATAGAAATGTAAAGTGTAACATCCGATACTTGGTTTTCATTTCAAAGGTTATAACAGCTTGAAAAGAGGTGATTGCCATCTAAGAAGTACAGCGGAGAGATGTGAGTGCAGACCAAGTTTGACAGCCTTAACCACGAGATGAACTAGACACATAGAGCAATGACAGTTCTTTGAAATTGTTCTGTTAGGTTCCGTGCAAATACCACTTTTTAACTTTTGATGTTTTACAGTGATGAACATGATGCCATCATTTAAGGAAATCCAAGAACCAAGGAAAGAAGATTGATGCAGCTCTACAATTCTGGTTTATTAATCAAGGAAAGATTTGTTGCAGCTCTACAATTTTGGTTTATTAATTTAAAACAATATTCTCTTTAAAAGTAGTATAAATGGGCTCTGTAATATGATGTACTGCATGAATATGTGAGGATTTCTCATCGTTACTAAAGGTAATAATGTCTTTAAACATTTAAATGAATATTTGGAGCTTACAAATAACTTATATAGTGATTATATTCACATTTGGCAAATAATAGTGAAACTACTATCTCATGTTTTTGTGGCACTAGTCACATAGGACCAGTAACTGAAAGGTATCACTGAAGAGCAGGATGCCATCTGTTTACAGTTAGGAGCTCCTGACAGCACTCAGGATTTCAAGTCTGTGTTGTTCACACAAAGAACTTCAGTGCTAATGCTGGGCGTGGTGGCTCACGCCTGTAATCCCAGCACTCGGGAGGCAGAGACAGGAGGATTGCTGAGTTCGCGGCAGCTTGCCTGGGCACCATAGTGAGCTCAGGGCCAGCCTGAACTACAAAGCAAGACCCTGTCTCCAAAAAAGCAAAAAAAAAAAAAAAAAAAAGAACTTCAGTGCTTTTCAGAGCTGGGTATATTGATTAAAGATGCCATAAGCAGAAATCACACAATTGAGTAAACTAGGTCTGAAGCTTCATTTACAAAAGCTTCATTTTAAATTTTGAAGTACAGTATTTGGTCTAAAAACACAATCTTTAAAACCCTAGCCATACCTATGCTCTGCTGTATTACAGACACAATAGAGCATTAGAAAAGCTTATGTTTTTATTAATGACTTCTTTTGAAGGATACAGTTTTCTTTATATAACTAGGCAAACGACTATTAAAAATGTTGTTTTAATGATTCATTCGTAAGACTGGCGTTATAGGAAAAACTAGACATGAGATTATTTGCTACTGCGAATATGTCACTATTGGAAATTGCTTTGTATTTCCTGTTCATTTGTTAATTTTAATTCTATATTTAGTGAATATTTTAAAAGAAATGTAGGGCTGCTTTCAATATCTAGAAATTTTTAATGGAATATAAAAACTAAAAACACCTAACTTTAAAAAAAGATTTCCAAATCCCAGCACTCGGGAGGCAGAGACAGGAGGATTGCTGTTTGCGGTGGCTTGCCTGGGCTACATAGTGAGCTCAGGGCCAGCCTGAACTACAAAGTGAGACCTTGTCTCAAAAAAAAAAAAAAAAGATTTCCAAGGGCCAGAGATTTAGCTCAGTGGTTCCGGCGCCTGCCTCGCAAGCACAAAGTCCTGAGTTCAATCCCGGTAACCACATACGATGCTGGGCATGGTGACTCACGCCTACCAGCAATCAGTACCATATACCACAGTGCTGGGTGTGGTGGCTCATGCCTGTAATCCCAGCACTCAGGAGGCAGAGACAGGAGGATTGCTGAGTTCCAGGCTTGCCTGGGCTACATAGTGAGCTCAGCGCCAGCCTGAACTACAAAGCAAGATCCTGTCTCAAAAAAAAGATTTCCAAAACAGTACTAAGAACTCTACTGTCAGAATTATAGATTCTTGCTGATATTAAACCAGGGATTATGGGAGCCCCCCACCCCCAAGCTATTCACCCTACAAGGTGAAAATGCTGCATTTCACACACTGTCAATTTAAGAGAACTAGGAAAATGACATTTTTGTACTTTAAATAAATGTATTTTGGAGTAAATTCTTACTTTAGACAGAATAGTTCTTGCTTCATTATGTTGGGTGTTCTAGATCATTTGTCTTACTACATTGCTGAAGGAGAGCTACTTTCAGATGCACCACCATGTTAATGAAGACAAGCACCGTAGTCTACAAACACCAATATTAGGCAGTGTATTTTGGAGTGGTTTTAGTTTTACACTCTAGAACTTAAACTCAGGGTCAAGTTTTAACAAAAGAGGCATTCGGTCATTAAATACCAAGATATTTTTATCTTACAGGGCCAAAGTAAATTATGCCAGTTTCCACAAATATCTGCGAAAGAACGTGTATAACTTTGTGGTCAGCTTTTGGTTTTCAGAGAATGCCAAATATCAAGAATTTTGTTACAAAAGGATCAGCTGTGTGTTATGGACAGCTGATGATATAGATTATATCCTCTAAAATACAGTATGATTGAATTTATGGAGGACATTTTATGAAACATACATGATTAGTTTAGCTTGAAGAAAAACGGGAGCTGATGGGTAAGTTGTGCTACTAACTTGGCCTTGACTGGTCTTGCAGCTACTGCTTTAATTTCTTTGCAAAATATAGTTAAAACAGACTTTAAGCCTAAGTTTTTCTTGAATACTTGCCTTTTTTTTAGCACTTTGGAGCTAGAAACCCACTTTTAAACTACCATTGTATTGTCATTGCCTTGAAAGTATCCTCTTTTTGAGTTGGAAATAATGTAGTTATGCCTATTCTCTGTGTATAATGTTACTTTCAAATACCAGTACTTTGAATACAAGTTTTTGTAATCTACAGAAACAGTAATGCAGAATTATATATTCCTTTGGAATACATTTCCTGAGCATAATTAATCTTCCTAATTATGCTTATGTAAAAGCAAGTGCCCAATTTTCTTTGTATTTCTTGAGAATGTGTTTACTTGAAGATAAAATATCTAAATATCATGCAGATACCACTGATTTTTAAATACCTTTGGATAATCCATAAAAGGGATAATCCATAAAAGGGATAATCCAAATTCAACAAGTGAGAGTTGGCAGTGTAAAATAGTGGTTCTGTATTTTCAGAAAAAAAATAGAGCAAAGTCCTCTTACCTTTTGTTTTTCTACTACAACGACCATATTTGGTATTTCATTGTTACTGAGATCTATTTTTAAAATAAAATTTGTTCTCCATTTAAATGTTTGGTTTTGCTTTGTTAAATCCAAGAAAAATTAATGGAAAAACCCTAAGCTGACACTGTCATGAGCTGGTTACCTGCATAAACGGCAGCAGCTACAACATTTTTTCCCACTGCAGGGGCAGAGAGCAGTAATGTGGCCAGTGCCCAGAGCCTTCACACTGACCTACAACCGTGGCACCTTTATGTTGAGATGGGATCTTGCTAAATTGTCTAGGATGGACTTAGGTTTATGATCCTCCTGCCTCATGTTTAGTTTTTTATTGAGCTCTGAGGTTGACAGTGGAGTTCAGCACTATACAATTTAACAAGCTGAACAGAGTAATTCTGATGTACAGCAGAGTTTAAGAACCACTGCCTGAGGGTATGACCCTGTCATCCTTATTCTGCTGGAAAACTTCAGGGACAGATTATACCATTCCATAAACTGAATATGAACACATTAATATATTCTCAACTTGTTTTTTTATAACTAGATACAATTTGTATGTAAGACTAAAATAAAAAGGGTAGTATTCTAAGGAAATCCCTTACATGATAAAAAGTACCCTTCTATAGGTACACTGTGACATCAGATTGTATTGGTTTAATCTTGTTCTACTTCCTGAGCTCTGTGGTCTTGAGTAAATCAATCTATTCTATGTGTGCTTCATAGGGTTTAAACCATGGGAATTTACTGATTTGTGGTTCTGCACACTGGGTTGTCTAAGGCCAGCAGCTGGCAGGGGACTTGTACGTCACAGCAGGAGGGAAGGAACCTTGTTCCACAAGAACAGTATTAGGCCATGAGTAAGGGCAGAGCTCTCCTGACCTGTACACCTGAAAGGTCCTGCCTCCCAATACAGATTTGGACATGTCTTTTGGAAAGGTTAACCATTCAAGCCATAGGACATACTGTCTGGAATCTAATAATAATGAAGCTAGTGCTTTATAGCAGGGTGAGGGCCCTTGTAACAGTACCTTTTGCTCACAGTTCTTCATCCTCCATTTTCCTGTCTTCATTGTGGGCAGTTTACCAACTTTTGGCTTGAGTGTCGTGTTTCTGTCCATAAAGATTATGTCTGTCCTGGGAGGAGAGACCCTCTCAGATTTTAGCTAATAGCTTTTAAGTGGAAGTATACATTATATATGCAAAAAACTGCATAAATCAGAATTGTAGGCAGAGTAGGAGATAACTACTGTCTTCCCATACACACACACACACACACACACACGCACAGTAATATCCTGGGAAAACTCAAGGGGCCATTTAAAAATCTGTTGCACCACAGTGGAGCAAAACAGACTGTCCACACACAAAGAATTACTCATGAGAGTACACTTGGTGCACAGGAGACCGCTAAAAACAGAACCAGAAAGTAGAGACTGTATCAGCCACTGAAATTAACAGCCCTTCCTAACAGAGGAGCCCAGAGATGGAGAGGGACCATAACCCCCCTCCTATGAAAAAGCCGCTGGAACATTGCTCTAGGACAACTTCTACTTTCTTAATCCTACAGGTGCCAAACACTCCAAGCTGTGGCCTCTTGGCAGGTGCCTACACTCCAAACACAGGCTGCGGCCACACTCTACCTGCCCTAGCCTGAGACCTGGGAGCCACTGCCACAGCAAGGTGCCTTGTACCATGAGGCCCAGAGCCAAGTGTGCATGCCCATGTGCCATACACTAGTTCACCTAACTCTGAGAGCTAAACTATGTTCTAGATCCCGATTCCAAGGCTGTGCCCACATATCCACACCTCAGAAAGCCAAAACCACTGTATTGGGGTTGCAGACAAGCTCACACCTAGTTGTTGTGATCATGCTCTGGACACCAACTCCGACACGAGATGAAGGCCTCAACTTGACCCTGTCTCCACTTTTGCTCTATGTAGCACATGCACATGCCCAGCTCCTGGCTGCTTTATCAGCTCCATGCCTCATGTACCATTATTAACTTACGGTGATAGTCCCTATTCCCTAGGAACCTATGCCATTATCATCCTGGAGCACAGAGCTGTGATCTTATCCACATATGCCCATGCTTCAGCCTTTGGAGCCATATAGCCCGTCCAACGGTATCACTCCTCAGACACTAGTGCCATGGTCAACACAAATGGTCCTGTAAGCTGAATCCAGTGCCAAGAATTTCCTAAGCCACAACTTCCCCAGTGGGAGAAAAAGAGATCAGGAGGACCTTAGTGGACAAAACCACCAAAGACTCCAAATCCCTTGCACAAGCATCAACTATTGAGGGTCCCTGCAGGACTTGTCAAAACTGACCTCAGGGCCGGAGGGTTAGCTCAGTGGTTCCGGCGCCTGCCTCGCAAGCGTAAAGTAAGGTCCTGAGTTCGATCCCCAGTAACCACATACAATGCTGGGCGTGGAGACTCACGCCCACCAGCAATCAATACCACATACCACAGTGCCGGACCTGATGGTTCAGTTCCGAGGCGTGCAGCTCAGTGACGGAGTACACATTTAACATGCATGAGGCCCTGAATTCAATGTCAGTACTATTAAAAAAAAGTTGCAAGAAGACCATGTAATAAAAAGACCTCTTGGAACATACTGTCCTGTACTGCTTGTGTCACTATGAGACTAAGAAGGAAAATCAGGAAAACCTTTTCTGAGAACCTCCTTTACTCTGCATTTGAGGGTATTAAAAAAAAAAACTGTGAAGAAACACTTCCTGGGCCGGAGGGTTAGCTCAGTGGTTCCGGCGCCTGCTTTGCAAGCTCAAGGACCCGAGTTCGATCCCCGGTAACCACATATAATGCTGGGCGTGGAGACACGCCCACCAACAATCAACAGCGCATACCACAATGCCGGACGTGGTGGCTCACACCTGTAATCCCAGCACCCGGGAGGCAGAGACAGGAGGATTGCTGAGTTTGTGGCAGCTTGCCTGGGCACCATAGTGAGCTCAGGGCCAGCCTGAACTACAAAGCGAGACCCTGTCTCCAAACAGAAAAAAAAAAGAAACTCTTCCTAATTCATTTTATGAGCCCAGGATTACCCTGACACCAAGGCATAAACATACCAAAAGAAAGCTACAAACCAATATCCCTTATTAATGCATAACTATCAAAAAATATTAGCGAACCAAATTTGACAATATTAAGTGACACACTGTGATCAAATGAGACTTCTCCCATAAATTTACAAGTGGGTCCACATCACAAAAGCAACCTAATATACTAACTTAACAGAACAAAGCGGGGAAATCTCAATGCAGAAAAAGCAAGTGAAAGAGTCCAACGCACTTTCATGGTAAAAATAAAAAGAAATATAGGAATAGAGGGAATTTCCTCAATCTGATGCATGCAATTATAAAAAAATCATAGCTGCCAGGCATGGTGGCTCACGCCTGTAATCCCAGCACTCAGGAGGTAGAGACAGGAGGATTGCTGAGTTCGAGGCTTGCCAGGGCTACATAGTGAGCTCAGGGCCAGCCTGGACTACAAAGCGAGACTCTGTCTCAAAAACACACAAAAAAATGTAATCCCAACACTCGGGAGGCAGAGACAGGAGGATTGCTGAACTCGAGGCTTGCCTGGGCTACATAGTGAGCTCAGGGCCAGCCTGAACTACAAAGCAAGACCCTGTCTCAAAAAAAAAAAAAAA
>PVIC010022053.1:0-10266 GCA_004025085.1 Thryonomys swinderianus
ACTCCAGGGTTACAAATGATAATGGGTCCCTTTATGGCCCCAGGAAATCGGTAACCATCTTTTTCTTCCCTGAAGAAAGGTGGTTCAGGAATCAAAACAGTGACTCTGAATTTGTTTCTAACTCTTTCTCTTGTTAGCGGCCTACTCAGTACGCAGGTTTCCTTCGCGCTCTTGGGTGAGAGGAGAGGACAAAGTGTTCTTTGCTGTGGAAATATGAGCTATATACCCACCCTCAATGCATCAGACATGTAGAACTCTTAGGCACTTACTTAAACCCTTATTAGTCAGAAATACACAGACAGGATACATTCCTGTTCAACAGTCTCAGGCAAGCCAGAGGGACCCATATGTACAGCAACACCAAGAGCGCACCGAATACTAACGCAAAGGAAGGTCAGCCGTAGCTACATGGAGAAGGTTCCTGAGTTGCGCAGGACCCAGCAGGTCTTTACAGAGCAGGAGACCTGTGAGCTGGATTTTGAAGGACGAGTTGAGTGTTACCGTTGGAGACGGCACCGCAGACACAAGGGAGGGCACAGCCCAGGGTGTGGGAGCTGCAGAAAGTCAGTGGCTGAGGGGCAGGGAAGGTCTGGGCCGGAGGACATGACAAGGGCTATGAAGTGGATAGAGAGGTAGGTTTGGGCCAGGGTGGAAGGACCTTTGGACCGGATCCTCTTTACAGTAGGGAGGGATCCGAGGTCTTCAAACCAGGAGGGACATGAAACGGCTTCAGTCATGTCATCTGGTAGCATCTGTAGAAGATGGGACAAAAAAGGAGGGAGAAAAGAAGCGGGGACACCTCGGCTAACTCGGGTGCAGAGACCACCAACCAAACTACAGCGTTTAGTAAGGGGGTAGAGTCAGCGGGAAACAGAAATATTTCAGAGGCGAGGTTATCCTATCCAGACCTAGTTTGGACGTATCTATGTAAAGAAGAAGAAGTCATATATAGGGCACTTGGCAAGGGAAACTACACAGCTGGGTCAACCATGATAGCCCAGCATGTACAGATCAAAAGTTTGGCTCTGGAGGCCCAGTCTGAACGGGATCCAGGGAGTGTGGGAGAAACCAGACTGCGGGACACAGAAGGGACTGGGAGACGAGGGTTTGGAGACAGATGAGGCCAAATCTGGTTGCTAAACATCCAGATTCAGGATGGATGAAATGTGGCTGAATTTGGGGACAGTAATACTAATGTATCAGATAAGGCACTCTGCTGTGCGAGCCCACTTCCTTTCATAATTCCAGTTATGTTACTTGTTGGTCAGCATGTTCCTAATTCTGAGATATGCAGAGAAACACATTCAAATAAACACCCGGAGGAGATAGGGCACAGAGGGTAATTTACTTAGAAGAGAGGCCTCCCAGAGATATTTTTAACTCAGCCCATCCCTGGGTTCATGGCAACGGTGGTGGAAGATGCAGGTTGTTTATGAGGAGCCTGTATATAAATACACGAGCAGTCATGTTTTCCGTTCAAAAACTTCCCTCTGGGCCATGAAACTGTCATTTGGTTCATGGGCCTCACTCTGTAATCCGGCAAGAGCCTGGGCTGTCATTCCACATGGCTGGCCACCAGCTTCCAGCCCTGCGTGGCTTTGATGTTGTTGTTCCTGGGAAACCCCAGAGGGGCAGCAGGAAGAGGATCAGACAGATCAGGGGAAAGGGACCGCTGTCTTTCAGCCAGAGAGCCTAGGATGAGAGTAAAAATCTCAATTCGCCATCAGACAGGAAAAGGAATGTACTACAGAAGTTTACCAACCCTAGTGATACCCGCTATCCTATAAGCCCAAGTATGGGTAATGCTTTACGAATTTCACTCTGCTGTATGTGGAAAGATGGTTACGTTAATGAAATTATGCTTTAAATTAGCTGAACATATTCTCAAAAGAAAATTCTTTGCTGAAATTATACATTACAGATTTTGTGGTACCCTTTGCTTTGCAATTTAACAGCATGTTGTTATTTAGCATTTAATGAGTACCAGAAATTGCTCTGTGTATTCTCCACTTGGTTCAGAAACAATGACATAAATGGCCTTTTTAGGCTAAGCGGCACTAAGGGGTACCCTCTGGTGCCGGCCACCCATAAGATTGATAAGTGGGGGCTCAGATAAAAGGGGTTCCTAATGAAAGCAGGATGCATCCTGCTTTCATTAGGAAGAGCGAGAATGCACTCTTCTTCTGCATCTTCAATTCCTTCCCATAAAATCCCCAGTCAGGGACACTAAGGAATTTGCTGTGTCCGATACCTGGACACCCACTGGAACAATGGGGGAGGGGATGAGACAATGTCTTAGCCCCATATTCACAACTATAAGGGGACAGGTTGACCAGCTGACCCCTGTCCTATTCCTGCAGCTATATACCAAGAGGCAGGAGCTTCTGACTGGGCCTTGCTCTTCAGAGGAAGTTACTAAACAGGAGTCTCTGGAGTGGGGTTAGTGGAGCCTTCACCGTGTGATTTTGTAACTTTGTTCTTCTGATAACAAGGGGTAGTGATGCTCACGCCGTGGTCACGAGGGATTTCAGAGCCATGGGTAGAATGCAAGAAGGAAAGTGTACTGCAATTAGGAACTTTTATGTACATATTCTGTATCAGAATTACCAGCCCATGAAATTTTTACTGGCCCCTCCGTAGACTTATAAAGTAAAATGATGCATTTTATAGTTGGAGCCCCAATAGCTGAAGAGGTAGTTGAAAACTAGTCCTGGAGTTTCTACTAACACTGTAGTTCCAACTCTTCCTTAAAAACAAAACAAAACATACACGTGAACAAAGCCCAGCTAACTTGCCTGTAGATTAATTCAGTTCAGACACAACTTAATTTCTTTCAGGTTCAGGTTTATAATCCCTGGCTAATTTGCCCGGTGTAGTTATCTGTTATTTTGGCAGCTGTGGAGCAAAAGAATCTTTAAAGCAATTGAAAAGCATCTTAATTCCCATATTTAAACAAGCATGTAAGGTACAAATAATAATTCTGAATGTAAATCCAGTCATGGGAAAAACACTAGCTGGGAGATTTAATCACAAAACCTACTTTGTACCCATTATAGCCATCTGCTGGGATTTAAGGGAAGCTGTCAGAGGCCTGGCTTGGGAGCGGCTGAAGTCGCTTTTACCAGGAACAGAACGAGAGGTTTGAAATGTGCAGTATGTTGTCTTTCAGCAGCATTGTGCTTTAACCACGTTGAATGGGACTGCTTTTAGCTGGGGCACAGCCTCCGGTTCACCACAACCACTTCTACTGCCTTTTCCCTGTCTGTTCCACGCAATGAAACACTCGGGGTGGAATGTACAGTACAGGAGGAATGTACAGTCCTAACATGTTATAGGTACAAATATACGCTATCATCTCTGTTCCTTAAGAGGCATTTATAACCAAGAGAATCCACTGCACAGCTCATATCCCTCAAGTAGGAGCATTCTCTAATCACCGGGTACCCTGTATATCTTGCTGATAACTCCGTGATTACCCAGCCCCATTATTGGAGGAGCCAACTGAGACTTAAAAACATAAATTACTGGACCGGGGAGTTAGCTCAAGTGGTACCACGCCTACCTTGGAAGCACAAGGGCCAGAGTTCCATCCCCGGTTCAAAAAAAGAACACCATAAATTGCTCATCCAAGGTCACTCTTAGGAAGGATAGGTAGTCTCAGGATTTGAACCTACACTTCCTCCTCATCAGGGCACTCAATCAGAGGTCAAGACAGGAAATGTGAAGTTCCCATGTCCTGGCCCCATGTGTTTCCTATGCTGTGCAACAATCCTCTCCATCAAAGGCCAGCAACGTCCCCTCCAACCATCACTGTCGCCTAGACTTCATGGCTGGTCACCTGACCTGTGACCTCACTACTCCACTGAAACTGCAATCCAGATTACTAATGCCTTCTAGTTGCGACATCGAACGGACGTTCACCAGGACATACGTGCTCTCTGCTGCTGGCACGTCCTTCTCAGAATGTTCTCTCTGCCTGACTTCCACGACACAGCATTCCCTCCCGCTGCTCAGACCTTGCTGGTTGCTCTTTTCAGATCCTGCTCAGCCTCCACCCCGCTCCAACCACCAGTGTCAGCATCTCAGCCTCTGCCCCTCAGTGACCTGGTCTCTTTCTAGAAAAACCATGACGACTCTCAGATGCATATTTCAGCCATTGCTTTCTTCAATACTTGATCCAACTACCTGTTTAAGTCCCACAGGCACCTGAAATTTAACAGGTTCCCAACTCCCCATTTCTTCTTCTTCCCTAATCTATTTTACCTGTCCAGAGAGCATCTGTGCCGTGCACCTGATTGCCCAATCTCCAGTCATCTTCTCCTCACCTGGTGAAAACATCGTCCTAAAGTCTATTAAAGAAATACGTGCTTCTATCCTATCTGTCCATGCTGTTGGTGCCCATTCATACCTCATTCTTTCTTCTTTTTCTTATCATGCCATAATAAGATCTCTTGCTTACATGGATAGATAAGGTAGATCTGTGAGTTATGACAAAAATATATAGCCCTGTAACCACAGCTGCAGTTGAAATATGAAAGTTTTATCACCTCCCTCCAGCAAAAACCAAAACCAGAACCAAAAGACCTCTCCAGTGTTCATTTGTAATTAACCTCTTCCCTTCCTCTAGCCCCTAGAAACCACTGATCTGTTTTCCATCCCTGCCTTTTTTTCTAGACTATATATCATATAGTTTTATGTAACTCATATATAAATATATAAAAAATTAGTTATAAAATATGCAACCTCTGGGTCCAGCATCTTCCACTCCAAATAATAAATATGAGATCTAACCACGTTGTTGAAGGCACCTGCTGTTCATTCCCCTTCGTTGCGTGGAGGTACCAATTTGTTTATCTGCTCACCAGCTGAAGAGCATTTACTTAGTTTCCGGCTCTCAGCAATTGTGACTAAACGTTCATGTTTAGATTTCTGGAAGAACATAAGTTTTCATTTCAGTTGGGCCAAGCGTGGGATTGCTGTGTCATATGGTAAATATATGTGTAACTTCATAAGAAACCATGAAACTCTTGTTCTAAAGGAGCTGGCCCATCTTACTTTCTTACTTGTGATGTTTGAAAGTTCCAGAGGCTCTGGGCCAGCACCTGGCATTGTCAGTTCCGTGTTCTTCTTTGAGGTCATTAGAAGATGTCTGTAATGGTATCTCAGCATGGTTTACTTTACTTCTCATTAATGAGTAATGATCTTAAACATTTTTTTCATGTACCCACTTTCTAGTCACATATCCTCCTTTGTGAAGTGTTTGTTCAACTATATGAGCTAAAAATATTTGTTCAAATATTTCCCCCTTTTTAACATTGGACTGTTTTGCTATTAGTGGTTCTGAAACTTCTAAAATATACTTTAGATCAAAGTCTTTTATTAGGTAGTGTTTTGAAAAAAATTTTTGCATGTCTTTTGAAAATTAATAGAACTGTCAGTTCACTTGCAGTTTTAAAAGGCAATAGAAACTTGCTTACAATAGACATCTTGCATAATTCTACTATAATATCACAATCAGGGCACTGCATTGACAGAGTCATCGATATTCAGTCTTAACTGACTTGCATGCTTCACATGATTCATTTGTGTGTATGTTTTGTTCCATGCAATGCTAACATACTTTTAGTTCCTGCGATCGCCCCTGCAGTCAGATACAGAATCCATCACAAGGATTTCTTTACCACCACAGCCACCTCTGTCCCTCCGTGGCAACCACTAATCTCTTCATCTCTGTAATTTCGCTCTTTCAAGATCTTATATAAACCGAATCATACAGTATTTAGCTTTTGGATTTGGCTTCTTTAACACAACATATTTCCCTGGAAGTTCATCCTAGTTTTAACACGTAGCAAAAGTTCCTTCCTCTTTATGAACAGAATCCCACAATTTGGTTAACCAGTGAAGAACATCTGACTTGTTTTCAGCTTGTTACTATTACAAATTAATTTGCTACAAATAGTCGTGTACAAGATTTGTTGTGAACACATTTTAATTCCTCTGGGTTACAAGTCCCAAAAGTGCTGTAGGGTCTCAGAGCAGCTGCACTTTTAGCTCTGCAGGAAATTATCAAAACTGTTTTTCCAAAGTGCCTGTATATACTATGTATTTTAGATTAGTCTCATTGGTGATGTACAATTCATTTCCTCTGCATCTTTGTCATCATCAAGTGGCACCTCTATTTTATTATTTTAACTTCAGTCTGATGGTTATGACATTTCCTTGTGGTTATAATTTAATTTCCCTGGTGGATAATGAGGTTGAACATCTTTTCAGGTGCCCTTTTTTTTTTTACCTTTTTGAGACAGGGTCTCGCTTTGCAGTTCAGGCTGGCTCTGAGCTCACCATGTAGTCCAGGCGAGCCTCGAACTCAGCAATCCTCCTGTCTCTGCCTCCCGAGTGCTGGGATTACAGGCGTGAGCCACCACGCCCGGCTCAGGTGCCTTTTTTTTTTTTTGAGGAATTCTTCTTCTTGATAAAACTACTCCGTGGAAAGCACTCCTCTCCCTGCAGTCTCATTCTTTCCCAAAACAGAGCTAGACAGAACCCGCCCCACCCCGACCGCAGTATATCCCCTTATCCCTTGGTTGTAATTTTCTGTTGAAAATATGCCTGCTTCCTTAGATCCTCCTCTCCAAGTGGACCAGGGTGGGTTTTACTTAGCTCAGGAGTCTCAGCTAGGCCACAGAGGGCATAGATCAGGCACCATTTTTTCAATAGATGAATGATAAAAAGGCAGGATGGTGTCATCACCAAAAGGAGGCAAAGGCGTAGGGAACGAGAAACCTGATGAGCAAGATCTTCACAGGATTTTTTCACTGCTCTAACCTCTGCCCCAGAGTCTTGCTCAGACGCATGCGCGGAGCGCCGTCTCCCTAACCACGCCCCTCAACCGCTCTCTTTGGCTCGTCCCCCCCGTTCGCGACCAATTAGGGAGAGGAGGTGGGACCGTGATCGCCGAGGTGCTTTTCGGGTAGTATCCTTAGTTACTGTTGCTAAGGCTGCGGGTCGCAGAGGGTGGTGGGAGTAAGTTTTGGAAGCTCGGCCTGAAGTCGAGGTCAAGGGTCAGTCCGAGCAGGGGAGGAGATGGTGAAGCAGACTATCCAGATTTTCGCGAGGGTTAAGCCCCCTACCCGGAAGCACCAACAAGGGGTACGCGCTGAGCAGCGGGGCACTGGCGAGGTGGGGCCTCGGGGCGGGGGGGGGGGGGGGGGGGGGGGGGGGGGGGCGGAGCCCCGCGACTGCGGCCACGTCCTGGAGTCTCTCACACACTGCCCGAAGTGGGGTGGCCTAGATTAGGGAGGGGACCTACAGACCCCCCACGCAGCCCTGCACAAAGCACACGTGTTCACGTGAGGTGTTCTCATGTGTGTGTGTGTGCGCGCACCCGTGCGCACACATGCACCTGTTTGCACACTCGCACAAACTGCATGTCGACCACGCACTGGCATTTTCTACACTGGAAAATCTGCTATGCACCCTGCCCACACATACACACACACACACACACACACACACACACGAATGTTTTCACTCTTGGCCAAAACATGCAAACAGAAGATGCGTGCTTACGTCAGAAACGATGCAAATTTAGGCAGACGGAGACACACAAACCTTCCACACACACAAGGCGGTACTTTGCATGCAGCTGGCCCTTGGTAATTTCTTGGTCAACAGTGTAGTCACTCGCCAGTAGAAACATTTCCCAGCCGTCGTAGGTAGGTATTCATGCACACAAAAAATATAAACGTCACTTGGAAAACACTATTTACCAGGTACGTCCTCTACTGTGCTAAATTCGGAAGTTTAGAGAACGCTAAGACATCCTCCAGGCTCTAGCAGGTGCTCTGTATACTTCTTAAGGGTCTAGAATTTTGTGACGGGAACACACTTCCTTTGTCTTGGAAACTTAGCACTGGACAGAGATGTTTTGTCAGTGCCACCTTTGTGTCTCTCAAGAATCCTGCGAAGTGTGTGTCCTTTGACTCATTGAACAGGTAAGGAAAACTGCCTTGTGAGTTAAATAATGAGCCCAGAGCACCCCGTTGGTAAATGCCAGGACTGGTTTTCATTCAGAATTTTTGTATTATAAGGTTTTCCCTTTGTGGAAGTTTTTTACTCACAAGTGTAAATTTAGGCAAGGATAGTTTGGGTCAGATTTATATTTTGATTAGGTGTATTAATAACGTGTGCTGTCTTGTCTCATGTCTGTGTGAGCTAAATTCCCATCCCTGTGTATGTAACATCGTAGCGTCTTGTAATTTAGCATTTGCCTCCTATAATTAATGTGTTTAGAAGAAGGAGCACAGAATGTCTTTATCAACGCCATCAGTTCTTTTTTTTTTCAGGATACACATTCAGGAGAAAATACATGAGAAGACTCTAAAGAAAACATTGCCTTTTAAAAAAGGAATGAGGCAGTATAAAAAGAGCCACAGTGTCCTCCCATTTTGTCTCCTATTGCATCACCTACACAAAGATTTCTCAGAATGCATGCAGCACAGCACACTGTATGCAGCACTCACATCCCAGATCCTTGCTTAATCTGTTGAATTTACTCTGGTTCTAGAAGTCAATGCCCAGATAGCTCTAGGAAAGCTGGGCACAGGGCTGGGGAGTTGGCGAAGAGCCTCGGATTTGGCACTGCCCTTTCTCTCTGCTTCAGAGGTGGTGTTTGGTTATTTTAACATGCCTCTGTTTACATTTCTCTCTCTCTCTCTTTTTTTTTTTTTTGGTGGTACCAGGGATCGAACTCAGGCCCTTGTGCTTCCAAGGTAGGTGTGGTTCCACTTGAGCTAAATCCCCGGCCCCTCTTTTTACATTTCTTTAGTCACATGCAGAGTGGATGGTTTGGTTTCCCCCTACAGTATTTTTAGGTGTTTTTATGATGTCAGATGCTGAGATGTAACATGGCGCCACATACACAAAAAGAAAGAAACAGGAATAAGGACACACCACAGTAGTGCTTCCCAGCCCTGCCCTGGGAGCCCCACAAGTTAGCACCCTATCTTCTTGTCCCCCCGAAAGACTGTATGGTTGTTTCTCTAACTGTAAGCGCTGTTTGTGGTATTAAACAGAGTAGCTTGAAGGCTTTATATTCAACAATACATCAAATAACTTACAGATTACTAAAGCAGCATGGTATGAACCTGACAATTTTAACAGTGGTGATGCTTTTTCCTTGTGCAGAGTTTTGTACTTTGAAAATATTTCATATTCGCCCTTGCATGTCTTCTGTCTTCTAAAAAAAGTAGCTGTTTATCTCAGATAATAAATATTTTTATGACTTTGATACAAAGCTAATACATTAAACTTTTCTGGCCCTGTGGAATTTTCTTAATGTTTCAGAATAGCTTAAACAGAGCTGCTGTTCCTACCTCATCAGTTCTCCTATGTCTGCTGACCTCAGAGGGCACATTATATTTCAAATGTGTGCCGCTCCTCACTCTTGTGTGTTTGTGTCTTACACACTCCTCTCATTCACCTGTCTAAGCTATTACCCTTTTCCTCTAATGGAGTGCCCTACGGGATGTACTTTTTAAATCTCTCTTGAGAAAACTTAGCTAGAAAACCTTGAACTTGACATCATTATTGTGCACAAATAACTTTATATTTCAAAATGACTCTTTAACCTGAAGTCTTCACATTTCAAATGTGAGGTTTCAATAAAAATCTGCTGAGGAAATTATTCATACTTTCCAGAGACGTAGGTAGGATTTTTCTTGCTCAGAAATATGACTTTTCCCTATAATCAAGCTTCTCAATGGATCTTAAACAGGAATATTGCCTGTTAGAATTTTATGTCTTGATGAAAGACAAGAAAGTCTTTAAAAAAAAAAACATCAAAATCTAATGACTAACTTTTTATGGTGCATTACAAAATACTTCCATTTCCATTACATCATTAGGTCCTCTGTAAGGAAGGTAGCTCTGTTTCCCTCATTTTATATGTAAAGAACCTTGTTTCTAAAAGTGGAGGCTGTTCACGCAGCTGATAAATTGAGCTTAGCATTTGGAGGCTCAAATCTTAGTCTTTTCTCCTGGTCAATCAATGAAGAAGTAGTAACCAAGAAGAAGATCAGAGAATGTTGAGGTATAAGGGCTCCAATCAACACCCTCCATTTCCCTATCACTTTAGAGGGGTTAAGTGATTTCACTTGCCAGTTAATAGTTGGGCTGGGGTGACAACCTTAAAAATGACATCAAGGGGCTGGAGGGTTAGCTCAGTGGTTCCGGCGCCTGCCTCACAAGCACAAGCTCCTGAGTTCA
>PVIC010022053.1:10366-28104 GCA_004025085.1 Thryonomys swinderianus
TTCAGAGCAGTCAAGTTCCAAGGTGTGATTACAATCTTTGTATCAATGCAACACAAGTCGTAGTAACATGGTCACAGTTTAACCTGTAACTTTACCACAGTGCACTCATTTATTATCCTCGTATTTGCAGATATATTCCATAGACGAAGATGAAAAATTAACACCCAGCTTGGAAATTATCTTACCACGTGGTTTGGCAGACGGATTTGTGAATAATAAGCGAGAAAGCTACAAATTTCAGTAAGTTTATCATTCTCCTCTTGCACTTCTGTTTCATTAGCTCCTGCATTTCTGTTTCATTCGTGAGCCAACTCTTTCTCTGCATCAATACCCACCGTGAAATCCTGAGCCCAGTTTCTTGTTGAAAAGAGAGTGTGTGTCTGTGTCTGAGGTTACGTTCCAAGATCCCAGCCTTTGCTACCTGTGTTTCTGGAACTCTCTCCTTGTTCAGCTGCTGTGGTTTAGTATTTGTAAGACATTCCAATAAGATATCATCTGTGTCCAGTTTAGGTATAATGTAAATGACTTGCAAATCTTACATACACTTAGGTACCCTGGAAACCTGGGCTGTCCGATGTTTCAGACCTCACCCCCACATGGCTCTTGAACACTTGAAGTGCATCTAGCCTGAAATGAGATGTACTAAAGTATAAAGTGTATGAAGGCTTTTCAAACCCATGAGAAGAAGAACATACAGTAGATCTTTGAGCACAGCTTGGGTTATGACCAAAATTTTAGTTTTAACTTACGAACAGAATCTTGAGTTGCAACCCTGATGTCAGTCACTTGTGCTGCCGGATGGTCTCAGATACAGATTGAACCCTTGAGGAGCTCTGGAAGGAACATGACAACATCCTTTTTGGTGTGGGGTTGAGAAACCCCAGCCCTTTGTCTCCCTAAGGGCACTGAGATCCACCTGTGTACAGGAGAGAGCCCTTGAAGGCTGTGTGGGAGCCTGAGCTTTAGTTGACCAACTTGAGTCACACTCACCCCTCAGGAACGAATTGAGTTCATAAGTCAAGCGTCCACATACAGTAATAAAATTTTCTATTGAATTAAAACATATAATTGCAACTTACTTCATCTGTTTCTCTTTTAGTTTTTAATAATTACGGTCTCTAGACCATTTCAGTATCTATACATTCTTGCATTTATGGGTGTGCTGTATTTCTCTTGGGCCACACCAACCAGGATTTGAGAGAAAAAACTCGAATAGCCACTGAGTCTGAATGCTCTTCGGGTTGCCAGGCTTGCGTCTTTGAGGATGGCGGATGATGGCTATTTCACACTGCCTCTATTCTCCTGTTTCAGAGGAAACCTTTTCCTTTAACCCCCACTTGTGATCGCTGATAAAAATGTGAGCCTAAGTTAAATGTGTGTGTGATGCTGGGGCCCAGCTGGAGCAATCCTAGCTGCTATCATCTCTCTCTAGACCATTTCGAGACTATCCCTGTCCTCGCCCTCTAGATAAACCTATTCCAGACATTTTATGGTTCTGCTCCTATCTGTTTTCACTTTCTGTGTGTGCATGTGTTGGGGGCAGGGACTGAACTCTGGCTTGCAAATGCTGTACATAGAATCTACCACTAAGCTATGTCTCTAACCCCCTCTTTTTCTCCAGTTTTATTTGCTCCTATTTTTTAATCTCAAAGAATTCTCTTTGGTCTTCATAACTCTTTTTGTCTTTCACATACTTCTCTCTCCTTCCACATCTGCCACTTCTTTTTTTGTTTTTTGTTTTTTTTGAGACAGGGTCTCGCTTTGTAGTTCAGGCTGGCTCTGAGCTCACTATGTAGCCCAGGCAAGCCTCAAACTCAGCAATCCTCCTCCCTCTGCCTCCCAAGTGCTGGGATTACAGGCATGAGCCACCACTCCCGGCACTGTGGTATGCGGTATTGATTGTTGGTCGTGAGTCTCCACGCCCAGCATTGTATGTGGTTTCCGGGGATCAAACTCAGGACCTTGCGCTTGCGAGGCAGGCGCCGGAACCACTGAGCTAACCCTCCAGCCCCTGCCACTTCTTATTATTGTGTCTCCTTTTGTAACTACAGGCAGGGGTTGCTGATGCCTGGTCGTGTAGTGAGGTGGTCCTAACTGCGTCTCTGTTACTTCCTGTTGACTCTCATTATGTCCTTTAAGGGAGTTACCCTATAATACAGGATGTACTTTTTCTGGAGGACATCCTCTCACCGATGTAAGCATGCTGCACATCTTCATGGCTGTGACTTCATGGATGCTGGCGTAAGCAACAATTTGCTGAAACACTTCCTCCAGCACCATGTATTAGATTAAGAACAACTGACCGTGTCTGTATCTGTCCCCCCTTTCAAAGTACTCTCCCCATTCTGCAGATATCAACAGAATGCATGTCAACAAATGCCTGTTGAGAGAGCACTGTTTGCTTTTTTTAAAGCCACTGAATCAGAAATACTGCTCTTAATGTTGAAAATAAGATCGTCAACGTATGCATGTATTCAGAGATAAGTATTGAAACATTTTTAGGACTGTTTTCCTCCTGGAGAATCAGTGGCCACATTCTGTGTGCTTGTTTTCATCGCTAGGAGTAAAGCAGAGAGTACCCTGAAGCTCCTGGTCTCACGCAGCTTACAGTTGAGTGGGAGGAGAGAGACAAGTAGATCAGTAAGTGCAGTGTACGTCACCAGCGTGAAAAATGGCCATAGTGAAAAATGAGGCCCAGGAAGGGAAAAAGTAAAAGCAAAGGCCGAAAGAAAGGTAGGAGGCCGCCATTCAGGCAGCTAAGGAATGGGGAGTCCAGGTAAGGAAATAGCAAGACTGAAGTCCCCCAAATGGGAGCATGCCCAGCATGTTGGAGGAAAATGAAACACCGTAGGTCAAAGGGACAAGGGCAGCTCAAGCCTGCAGAGCCCTCTGGGTCCTGGTGAGCCCTGAGCACTGCCCCTAGGCATCATGGGAAGGCAGTGGGAGGTCGTGAGCACGAGAGTGAAATGATCTCACTGATGTTCCAGCAGTATCGCTCGGTACCACCTAGAAAGCAGACTGTAAAGGCTCAAGGGAAACCAGCAGGGCCATCACAGTTGAGGGTGGCATGGGCCAGGGTGGTGACAGTGGACATGTCGGTACAGCTGCCTCTACAACTGCAGTTCTGCACCTGCAGAACCACACTCTGTGAGTTCAAAGGATCTGAAAAAATTGGATGTTTGCACTGAGCATTTGTAGACTTTTATTATTCCCTAAATGGTATAGCCATGTTTTCTACATAGCATTACATTGTGTTAGGCGTTGTCAGAATCTGCAGACGTCCCAGAGCATATCAGAGGGGTCCAGAGAGTGTATGCAAGTCCTGAGCCATGTTGTACAGGGGACTGGAGGCTCTGTGGGTTTGGTGCCCGAGGGGGCCAGTAGGGCTGACCGCGCCTGGACTCTGGATGGAGTCTGAAGGTTAGGAGGTAATGGAATATAGCATACTGCACACAAAGAGAGGGTGAAGGGAGGATCTCAGGCTGACCTCTTCAAAGGATAGACTGTCATTTACAGAATGAGGAAGGTTGCTGGAAGAACAATTTGGGGAGGAAAGAATATGCAGAAAAGGCCTTCTCAGGGGTTTAAGGACTTAAAGAACCCCAAGTTATACTGCAAGGCATGGTATTAATGAGTTTCAGGACTCTTAGCAATTGCTTTATCTTTCTGGATTTCACCTTTCTCACAAGTGATTAGAATAAACTGTTAAAAATTCCTCTCGCCGGGCGTGGTGGCTCACACCTGTAATCCCAGCACTCGGGAGGCAGAGGCAAGAGGATTGCTGAGTTTGAGGCTTGCCTGAGCTACATAGTGAGCTCAGGGCCAGCCTGAACTACAAAGCAAGACCCTGTCTCAAAAAAGAAAAAAATCCTCTTAATTCTATTTACACTAATATATTTCAGAAGAGAGCTGATCAAAAGACCTTTTTAGATTGCTATGCAACTATATGAAGTATTTGGAATAATATGTGATGTTTAATATACAATTCATGATTTATTATACATTCTAATGCTAAAATATCCATTCTCAAATGTGTGAGGAAAAGCCAATAAACAGAGGGATATGAATTGCTTGCGGTTCCGCTGTTATTTTATATAGTGGAGGGTCTCATTTTCTTCCCCAAGGAATTCAATACTCTTTATAGGTATTGTACTAAAATTACATTTTGGTCTAATTTAAACCTCGTTAGAAGTGCTCGGTACACGGTAGGCACTCGATATAGGTTTGTGAAATAGATTAGAAAGTAAGCATGCCATTATTCATTTGAAGTAAGGTACCTTCCAGCCTGGACTCTGCATGTGATAAAACTCCTGCCATCTCTTTTGATTATGTGGTCATGGATAGAATTCCTTGTGCTCAAGGAAGTGAGTGAGAAATCTGGCTGGCCCCTCCCCCGGCAGCAGCAGCCTGGTGAAAGAAGCTAGCCGGCGTTACCCACCATTCTCCTCAGAGGTACTGCGCTCCAAAGAGCGTTCCTGTGGGCAGCTGGGCACACTCGACCTCTGTGTGAGGCTCATGTGTTGGGTTTATGGCTGGGGGCTTGAGGATTGACCTAGGCACACTTCACAGAAAATACCACTGTTTCCTAAAGTCCTTCGAGGAAGCCCTCTGTTCATTGTTTGTTTCTCTAAAATGGAAGCTGATGAGCTGCAGGGATCTTTTGAAGTCAGCGTTGATTAAAGACAAATTTCTTTCCATTTCGTTTGTAGGCTGGCGATAGTCTTCTCTGAACCCGACTGGTAGAAGCAGTCGGACATTTCACTGACAGCCTCCACTTCAACTGAACATGTGTCCTATTGACTTGCAGGGGGGGACTAGGGGAAGACACAATTTTTAACTTCAAAATTTAAATAGAGAGAAATCATGGAAGAACATACCAATCAACATTCATATACTCTTTGGGAGACTCGTCTTTTACTAACATTTTGTTCGGGTTTCCTTGTTCTTGTTCTATCTCATTGTTGAAATGTTTTAATGGAGGCCATACTTGGTGGCAGCCTAAGTTCCTGTAAAAGAATAGATTTGTGTCTCCTGTCTCGGGTGTCCTCTGTGCTTGTGGTCCTGCACAAAGTCGCGGTGGCACCAGGGAAAGAGTGAAACTGACCCCATCCACCCCCTCCCTTGGCACTGCCAAGCTGACAAAGACTTCTCTTTGCAGAACAGGTCTTAATTTACTTTTTGACTTTTGAATTGTGGCCAAGAAAATGAAACGAAACCACCCTGAGAAACTGTTGATGCTAAGATGCAGAAGCTAATTAGTGCAAAATAAACTACTGTTCAAAAATCTGAAATTAAATTTGATAACCACACATCACACAGTTGCACCCTTTCCTCCCAAGTTAGACATCAGAAGTTCTCTGGCTGTTTACATCCTGTTCTTGGATTTCCATTTCATGCAGCTATCTAGATTTGAATTTGATGCCATTTGTAGACACTGTCCCCTTGAGAGCTAAAAAACACACAGTTTATTATTGGGTTCAAAGCTGCTGCAGTTTTTCAGAGGGATTTATTGTGCAGATCTTGTCAAAGCAATACTGTTTACTCTCCATTTGTATCAGGAGCACAAGAGCACACTGTGGTGGGACCACAGGGCGGACATTGTGTTCAGTTAGGCAAGCCCAGTGATGTAAATGTGGGTCATGTACAAAGCTTGTAGAAAAACAAGATTTATTAATCCAGTCATGTTTGAAGCCTCAGCTTTCCAATAATTACCATCTTTACATTGCAGATTTCAAAGGATTTTTGATCATGACGCAAAGCAAGAGATCATTTTTGAAAGCATTGCCAAACCCGTCGCTGAGAGGTAGGATCTCCCAGATTTCTGGTTTTATCTCTTGTCTTTGATTCTCAGATAACAGAGCCACGCTTCCGTGTGCTGGTGGTGTACTCAGACTGGGAGGCACATCATGATGGTAACATTAATATCTGGTAGTCATGTAGGCTGTGCTTTAGACTTCGATTTGGAGCCGCAGAACCAACCAGTGAGACAGAACAGCCCTCGTCATTCCTGCTTTAAAAGATGCGTAAACCAAACGTTGCAGAAACCAGGTGCAACTGCTCTGGATGGCGTGGCTTGTGGTGACAGCCCTAGGTGGTTTCCAGCTGATATGTCAGTGCTTTTCCTTCAGCACAGTATTTAAACATGCAGTTAGATGGACAGAGTGTAAGGAAGGTCTGGACGGCACCCACAGGCCCAGTGGTGGTCGCCTCTACCGCATCTTGGTGTCATTTCAAAGCTTGGTCCTTACCCTCCAGGGCCATTTGCTCAGTACATCCAAGCGGCTCCCAGCTGCTGCCCACTGGAACCAAAATTCCCAGTGTTTCTTAGCAATCTCACTGGGAGGAGATAGTCAAGCCCCCTGATAAGCACATTGTCCTCTTGTAGGAAATCTATACTGAAAAGGCTACTGATAAGATTGATAAAATCCCCCTGACATCAGGTGGATGATTTCAGTGACCTGGTAGTCTTTAGATGTATCTGCCAAATGAGCCCTGTTTTCCAGTGCACTGATCAGGGTACCCTGTCTGTGGACACTGCTGGCCACACATCGCCACGCTTTCGGTCTCTCAAGCTCCTGTGTTTCAAATCCTGCTCCATCCAAGCCCCTCCCGTGTGATACTCTCCTCCTGCTTTGGCCCAAGGAGGTCAAGTAGCCTTTGCCATTTCCCTGTTATCACATCAGGTGACTCCCTTTAACTGGAGCCTCCTTGATTGGATGTCAAACGTTCCTAAAATTCCTTTCCTCTTAGTAAGCCTTTGGGCTAGGTCATTCTTCAGATAGCTGGCCTCAGGTGTGCACCGAGGCCTCCAGAAATGACTTGGGAGATGAGCCTAGGCGTGGGAATTCCTCCCACTCCTCCCTCAAATCCTCCTCTGGCCACGCCCCCTTCCTCTGCTGTCCTTTACAGCACATTTATTTGAAATCGTTGAATGGATCTACTACTCAGTTTCCTCTTTTTTATTTTTCCTTTTGCTACCAGGGATGGAACTCAGGACCTTGCGCCTGCCAGGCAGGTGCTGCGCCACTGAGCTAAATCCCAGGGCCTCCACTTCCTCTCGGGCCCGTTAACAGGATTTGCTACCCAGTGCGCCGCTGAAACTGTCTTTGTCACTCAGCCGTGGCTTCCGCCTGCTGAGCCATTTGAGTAATAATTCATTTCTTGGTCCTCGCGTTCTTGGCAGCGTCTGCTCTCGAGACGGTGGGTTCGTCCATCCTTGCTGCGCGTTCTTCACCTGGCTTCTAAGGTGTCAGTGTCCGGTTCCCACACAGCTGCTAGCCGCTCTTAGCCCACTTTGCCCCCATTGTACGCAGAGTGACTTCACCCTTGCTCTTCCCTCTGCTTCGCGCTCTCCCCTCAGAAGGCCACACAGCGGCGGCCTTCGCAGCCTGACATCCGCGCTCACTCCCACGGTCCCGCGGAGGCCTCCTGCGACACAGTGCCCAGCACCCACCAGTTTAAAGACGGGCAGGTTCACCTTGGTTCACAGCGGCAGAGATTTCAGTCCGCAGTCTGCTGGCCCCAGGGTGGGCTGCGTGGCACAAACACTCATGGCATGTGGACAGGAAGCAGAGGGAGACGGACAGGGCAGCCAGGAAGGGAGCTACCCTGTTCCGGGCCACATCCCAGTAACCAGTCTCTTCCGACCGGACCTCACCTCCTAACAGCACATCAGCTCGGCCACTCCCTTAATCAGGGGCCTTCCGGAAGTCCCGCCTCCGAGCACAGGAAGCTCTCCGAGGCTATGAACATGAACAGAAACTATAACGCTGCCCTACTTAAAATCTTCCACCCGCCCCACCCCCATTCCCTTCCCTTTTGTACTTCTTTCAACACTTGCTACCATCAGAATTGCTACGTAGTTTGACTTCTTATTAGGATGAGTTGCCAAGTAAATTAACTTATTAAATTAAGAGCCTTGAGGGAAATCATGTTTTTCATTGATTGTTAAATATATTATGCATATTCACACATGTTCACATTTCAGGCAAACTTAAATCGTGAGACTTTGAAATAGCAAAACATAAAATAGTATTAAAGTCTCATTTATATATAATATTTGAAGTAATATTTATCTCCATAAATTGAAAACCAGTTTCCAGAGTGTTACACAATTCAGCAGCCGATAAATGGAAACCGTACCACTTTGGATGTTAAACAGAAATACCTGCGACTCCATGGAAAGACTAGCCTTCAGGAACACATTATCAACCTAAAGTATACACTGTAAACTACCTAACATTGTTCTATGAAGTAACATACTCCAGCTTAACTCTGGTAACTGTGCACACTTAAAGCTAAATAAAACTAATCGCATTTCTTTCAGAATTCTACAATTCAGGAATCTCACTAATTTAGTCTTGCCTTTTCTAACCTAGTTTGAGCCATTTTTATTATGCCAATGCTATAAGACTTCATGGATGGAGGGAAATTTTATGAGTACTGTGTGCTAACTGACCATGCCACTGGAGCTCCAGATAAATTTTAAAGTTTTAGCATTATATCATTGGAAATTAAGTCAAAGGATAGCTGTCATTATTTATTATTTAGCATAGCTCCTCTAGGAAATAGTTTATCATGCTGCCCCTTCTGAACTGGAATTTATTCTGTGTTTATCAGTAACATGCAAAAGCTGCCTTTTATCATATGAATTTTGTTTATTAATTTTTGGATGAATTTATAAGCTAAAATTTAACAAATCCACAAGTGTGTATGGTATTGCAGTCTATGAGTTTGTTGTTTTACTTTATATTTTGCTTGGTATTATGCATCTCAAATTGGTATATAATGACCTCAGGGATGACTGTCACAGATTGCTCATTAGTTAGCTCAGTATATCATCCTGGAGTATTAGTCTCCCTTAGAGATTTAGGGAGGAAAACTTTGAAATGTAAACCTCTGCAAACCCTTATTACATGCATCTGCAAATCTGTATAATTTCAGTTTTTAACAGATCTAACGGTATGTATTACTAAAAATGTGGGATGTAGGAAATCTGCCTCATATACAGTGAGCAATTCGGGGAAGATGTGGAGTTGTGAGTTTTTGTAGGAACATGGTGGTTTCCCCAAAATGGATAGGGCACTTACTGCCAGGGAGACTGTTCATGCCATGCTTGGACCCCCTTGCTGGTGTTGCCAGGTAGATAAAAACCTCTACAGCCCAACCAGGCCGCCAGGTTGGTTTTTAAAAAGCTTTTAGCAATCACTTTCTAGCCTTTGGTTTCACAAGTGATGACCATGATCAAGTCACCCTCTCAGTGGACACAGAGAGCAGGGGAAGGAAAAGAGAGGTTCCTGGGCTCCTTATTATCTCATCTGCGCCGGAGAGTGTGGTGCAGTCCCGGGCACCTGGCTTAGGCCGGGCAGGAGGCAGGGCTCACGTGGAGATTTTTCTCGTGGAGCTGCAGGGCCACACACAGCAGGTACGGGGCTCAGCAGGGCTGTCACTTGCTGTTCTTTAGGATGCCGGCTTTGCTGGTGATGCCTTGTGATGCAAAGCATGCCCAGCCCCGCTGCCAGTCAGAGAAGAGATCCTGTGACGTCAAGACCAGAAAGCCAGTGTTGCCAAGGGGGCCCATAAGTGGCAGGAAAGCAAAAAGTCTTACTCGTAGTTACTCGCCTTGTGTATTCGGCATGTATCTCATCTGGGTCAGTATTCTTGAGATCAAGTAGAGCAACGTAACTTATGCCTCAGCCCTGCGACTCAGTGTGTGTGTGCGTGTGGGCCAGAGATACTGTACCTGAAGGAGTTATGCTCTCTTAGAAAGGGGAATGCTCATAATACGACGTTTGCAGTGCATATGAGTGTACTTTGTGAACTTCATTTGTCCTATTCAATTTAAGGCATGAAAATTTTTAAATATTTAGTCTCTTTTCACTTTAAAAATATATTCAGTGGCCAGGCATGGTGGTTCACACCTGTAATCTCAGCACTCGGGAGGCAGAGGCTTGACGTTGCTGTGCATTTGAGACTAATTTGGGCTGCATAGTGAGCTCAGGGCCAGCCTGAACTACAGAGCGAGACCCTGTCTCAAAAAAAAAAAAAAATCAGTGACTTAGTTTTGTTCTAAACCAAGGTGGAATGGACATACTCCTGTCCATTCCTTTCACGAAGTATGGTTAAAAACCTAGATATTATAGAAAAAAGGAAAATAAGAGAGGTGAACAGACTACCAGTGCACCTTGAGCCTAAGGAACAAGATGGCAGTGAATTTTCTGAGCCAGTTTTCACACATGTATCTCAGACTGGATGCTAAAGACACTGGCATCTCAGAAGCACCAACAGGTTTAGACAAAAATGTCAAGAAGAGGTCATTCTGCTTAGCCAAGAGTGGGAAAAGGGAAGCTCAGCAAGAGAAAACTTAGATACCAGCTGTGCCACTCCGTTCACGTAGCCCGTTGGCAAAGGCCGGCTGAAACAAAGTCCCCTGTGCCCACTACCAGTGTGACCTCACAACAAGGGGAGCGGAAGTCTTTCTCCTTCCCTTGGAGGTAACAACTCCACCTCCAGTGGGAGTCACATGGGGACCCCGGGGCCCACCCGACCCAGCAGGATGGCAAGAGAGGCAGGGAGGAACCCTGACCTTTGTCCCGACATTGACGAGGCGACCTGGAACAAAGGAGGGCACTGAAATTCTGCAATTTCAAGAACAGAAAGAAAACGTACTGAGAAAAAAATGAAGAGATTTTCAAGGACTTGTGACAGTGGTGACGAACCTATAACACATGTGTTTGAAGATAGAAGATGTTAATGTAGGAGTTGTGTTTTTCTAAATAAGTCAGTTTTGAGTTGCAGTTCAGGCACTCATCTTCAAAACGTTCAGCAGAACTATACTAAATACACCTAGTATTTTTGTCATCAGAGTTTCAAAAGGAAAGAGGGTTGATTAGAGAAGGAATAGCTGGAAGATACCCAGATTCCCTAAAAGCCACACACATAGACCTCCCAAGAAACACAAGAACATACTGATAGTATAAAGAACGTCTGATAGTATAAACCCAAAGAATTCACTCCTAAGAAAAGTAAAACTCGGACTTAAAAAAACTAAAGACAGTCAGAAATCTGAAAGCCAAGAGAGAAATGGTACCTAGAGGGAAAAAATTCACCTGAATTACAGTACATTTTTCATCAGAAACCATGCAGTCTGGAAGGAAGTAACAGAATATTTTCAGCACTGAAAGGAAAGAACTGTCAGCTCAGAATCTTATATTCAGTATAATTAGTCTTCAAAACTGAAGGGAAAATAAAGACATTCTCAAGTAATAAAAACTAAGAAGGAGCATACCTATCCTGAAAGAAGGGGTAAACAAAACAAAGAAGAGAAAAAAAACAAATGAAGAAGAAACATTGGAACATAAAGAAGAAAGAATAAAAGAATAAACTGTGGATCAGAACAATAAACTCTCCTTCTCTTTAGTTCTCTGAATTATGTTTGACAATTGAAGCCAAAGCAGCAGCATTGTCTAGCAACAATTCCATTATGAATGAGGCAGAATAAAGGGATTTACAAGGAAGTAAGTTCCCAGGATCATTCAAACTGGTCGAATTCAGTAGCAGGGGTCTTTGTGGTGATAGACTAGTTCTGTATCTTGTTACACTGGTGGTTACTGGAATACACATGATAAAATCAAACTACACACGTGTGCACACACACACACACACACACATATGGACAGCCACTGCCCCGTTCCTGGTTTTGATACTGTACTACAGCTGTGTAAGATATAACCACTGGGAAGCCAGGTGCAGAATATATGGAACTGCAATAGTCCAGCTTCCTATAAACTTACTTCAAAATAAAACATTAAGAGATATTTTCAGGTCGGAACTTTTAGTGGTATTTGTTCTATGCTGTAAAATAAATCTGAATTATTAAACTAGAACTTTGCCCCTAGGGGAGTCAATTCCATTTGAGATTCACCAGAGTGTCCCTACCAGTGAACATTTTTTTTTTTCCCTTAAGATCAGTTTCAAGCAGAAAACACTGGTCACCACCAAATTATACAAAAAAACTCATCGGCTCCCACAAGTCCATTTGGTTTCCAGCCCCGGTGGCCCGTCACCAAATGTGAGTAGGACCTGTTTTTACCCCTGTATTTCCAATTGCCGCAACACCGAATCCCTGGTTTCATTG
Source organism: Thryonomys swinderianus (assembly GCA_004025085.1). NCBI lineage: Eukaryota > Metazoa > Chordata > Mammalia > Rodentia > Thryonomyidae > Thryonomys > Thryonomys swinderianus. The sequence continues at coordinate 22,503 of PVIC010022053.1, forward strand.
TGCTTCTGATTGTTGTGATCTTCCTGTCCTCCCTAAATGGAATCCTTTAAAAGTAGCACTTCTAAAATTATGCCTTCAATCGAGAACGTTGCTGTGTTATCGAAACCTTGATGCTGCACCAAGATCCCAACAGAGGGAGAAGCACCGGGGCTCCGGGTACACGAGTGAATTCAGAACAACAGCAGTTGATTTAACCAGTCATTAATGCTGCATGTCTGACATGCAAATTTCAGTATTCTAGATAGACAAAGGCATTTATATCTGATTGCCTCTCTCTAAAAAATCATTTGAAACCACCATTTTTGCTGTTAGTAATTCATTTGGTAACATACCTACTAGGGGAAAAACAAAAAAGCCCCAACAGTTGCAAGAAGATATTTGACTGCGGCCACTGAGAGTTTTTTCTCTGCTGAAGGTGTCCATGGGATGCAAGTTCCTAGTTCAGTGGTAAAATAGGAAACAGCCTGAACTAAAAAGTCTGTACAGTCAGAGAGACTGGCCTGTAGGTCCGGGCTGTACTCACATAGCGAGGAGATCCGTACCTTAGCCAGGCGTCCCCGGCGAGCAGGTCCAGAGAGCAGCATTCCACGCAAGAGATGATCTGAGAGGCGAGCCCAGAAAGCCCCGCGGGAGAGGGTGGACACGAGAGGAAGGAGAAGAAGCCGCCGCTGGCGCATTGCCGAGCCCTGTGAGTGAAGGGGTCTGTCCACGGGCACCCGCTGGGGACTGCTTGTGGGAGGAGCCAGCCTCAGAGCGGGCCTGTGCCAGGAACCGCGAGGCCAGGTGTCGAGTCGAGCATCATCATTGGCCTCAGCCTCCTTCCTGCCTGTTAACTCCGTGCCACTTGAAGCCTCACCTGGGCACGTATTTAAACAGGCACCTGTGGTCCGGAAAAGCGTGTGGGCAGAAAAGCACAGATGCTGGGGGGAAGGAGCCATCAGCATGGACAGAACAGGGAGCCCCAAGTACACAGGACCCGGCGCCGCCGTGTGACTTCTGCTGCGATACACCCCATTGCTCCCTGCAAAGTTCCTGGCTTCCCCCATCAGTTTCCCTGACAGTAAAGCAGAGTAAACAAAATCAAAAGAAAGCAGAAGAAGAATGTTCCTTGTGCCTGCATCCTGTTAGGAGATTGCACCCCCGAAATGCTCTGATACCAGAAAAGAGAAGACAGTCTGTGTCCCGAGTAAGGCGACAGCTCACCTCAGTTCTTCTCAGTAGTTGGAGATTCACATACTTTGTCTTCCATCCATTAATTCTTTTTTCTTCTTTTTCATGATGCCAAGGATGGAACCCGGGGCCTCCTGCATACCAGGCAAATGCTTTGCCACTGAGCTACACCCCAAGCCCTGCCTGTTCTTGAAGATAGTAGGAAACCCCTCTCATTCATAACAACTTTTTAAAAACTACCCTTTTATCGTGTTAATCCTCAAACATGGTAGTGACTCAGGGCCTTCACTTTCGCTACAACCTCTGCCCCCCAGGCGAGCTCCAAGCAGGGAAGTATAAGCCAAAATAACTCGTGCATGCCGGGCGTGGTGGCTCACGCCTGTCATCCCAGCACTCGGGAGGCAGAGGCAGGAGGATTGCTGAGTTCCAGGCTTGCCTGGGCTACATATGAGCTCAGGGCCAGCCTGAACTACAAAGCGAGACCCTGTCTCAAAAAAAAAAAAAAAAAGCTAACTCGTGCGCTAGGATCGGCAGCAGCTGCTTTTTCCAGACCGGTGGTTCTGAGCGTGGCCCCTGGACCGGCGTGATGCACACTTCAGCAGGAGCTCGTTAGAGATGCAGGTCTTGGGCCCCACCAGACCCGTGAAGCCGAGCAGCCCGCCCCGGAGGCCGTCCCGGTGACCCTCATGCGGCAGCCCAGGCAGGAAGCTGAAAGGCTGGGGCAGCGAGACCGGGACAGAGGACACCCATAGTGTCTCCACTGCATCCTTCTCGGAGATCTCAAACGTGCTCTCAACAGTTTGCAACTCTGAAATTGCTACTTGCTGGCATATGACTTGCATTCTACCATTTCTAAAATAAAGCACCCTCACCTAAAGCCAGAGCTGGCTGCTCTTACGTGAGACCTTCCGCAGGACAGAGCCTGTGCTCGGAGGGGCCCCCCACTCCTTACAGGGTGCTGTTGTTCACCTTCATGGGACCGTTACGGTATGACAGAGCAAGCAGAAACGATTTGGGTGACGAACTTTAAAATGTTATTATCCAGAAAGTTAAAACATTTTCTCTAGTGGGAAGCTGTTCAGTGCACTGATTAAGGCTGGTCTTCAGGGCCTTATAAGCAGTTTTGGTCCCAACCATAATACTTACTAGCTGTGGCCTTATACGAGTTATATTATCTTCCTGGGTCTAAAATTTTTATATTTAAGTGGGGAAAGTGATACTGTAATATCTCTCATTTGCCACAGTGACAGATAAAATTTACATGCAAACCACATGCTCCAGTGCATACTGAGTGGTAGATGCTTGGTAAGTATTAGCTTTTGTCCATTTCTGGCTCCCCAATGACTTTGTTATAGACTAATAATGGATTATTCCAACTCAAAGTTTTACCAAGCTATCAATGCTTTTCTTTATGAGTTTTTCCCTTTGATAGTTTGGGGGTTTTTTTGTTTTGTTTTGTTTTGTTTTGAGACAGGGTCTCGCTTTGTAGTTCAGGCTGGCCCTCAGCTCACCATGCAAACCTCAAAGTCAGCAATCCTCCTGTCTCTGCCTCCTGAGTGCTGGGATTACAGGCGTGAGCCACCACGCCCAGCCCCTTTGATAGTTTTTAAATTTGATTTCTCCTGGAGCATAAGTTTGTGTTTTTATCTCATATCTCTATTTTAAGATGTATTCAAAGACACTTGTAGTTCCTATAACTTACCTTAATATCTTCCCCAAAAGTGATATATTAAGAAAACAAAGAGAATGCCAGACCTTCTGGAAAATCCTTCCTACACAACATATGCTGATTGATTACAAGCAGCAAGACTTTTTTTTTAATGGTATTTGAATTTGTAATTGACTAGCAGAAGCACAACTATGCTTAAAATATGTTGTTAAATTGTTGAGCAAAAACAGCAGTATCTAATGCTTTGTCACTTACAGATCTGAGTATCTTCATTTGAAATTCTTTTACGTAGAGAAGAGCTTGTTTAGCAGAGTTTCTGTAATAGTGAATTTAGCTTAATTTTTATGCTTGGTCCTGCATGTTGGTGTAGTTCTTGCTAAGAAGCACGATCAGATCTGTTTATTATTTGATAAAACAAAGGATACGTTTCAGTTTTTGTAGCACTGTGACAGTTTCTGAGCACTTCATATATATTACTTCAGTCAACTTGCACAACAGTCCCATGGACCTATGCGTATAGTTTTTCTCATTTTAGCTGAGAAAATCAGAGCTCTGAGCATTTAATTGCTTTTTGCAAAGTCACCCATTAATTAGGTTGTGGATCAGATGAGATCTTCCTTCCCTAGTGTTTTGATCCATTAAATTGCTTTGTCACACTCCGCATTTATGTGCTTCCTTCAATTTCAGTGAAATTGCTCTTGCTAAATTCACCAACGGTGTTCATGCCGCAGAGCTAGTGGGCACCGTTAGCCCTCCTTCTCCTTGCCTTCCGGCAGCACCCAGCAGCGTCACCGCCTTCCTGCCAGTCCCAAGGAGTAGGCAAATGGAGGTGTTTGTCTTGCTGGCTTGGCTGGTGGCAAAGAGGGGTAGGAAGCGGAAGGCAGCTTTCCCTTTTCCTTCCTGCCCCTGGATTTTTTTATTCCTGTGCACCAGATGTCCGCGATCTCTGTTCGTCCCTGAGCTCACCCACGTCTGTCCGGATTCCATGTGCTCCACATGATATTTCTTCCTTTCGTCTATAAAATGCATCCAGTTAGCTATTAGATAAATTGAACTTCATTCACCTACCCTTTAGTTAGTATTTATTGAGTACTAATTATGTATCAGGCATCACAAGTAAATCTTAACCTTGTTAGGGGAACTGGAATTACACACACAAGGGCCTTGTTCGGCGAGATCAGTCCAGGACCAGTGGCGTCTCAGCCATGATGACACGCTGTAGTGAGCACCGTTAGGCTATGGGAGAAAACCTTGGGGGCCAGGGTCCTCTGAGGGCCTCACGGCTTCCAGGAGAGAAAACGGTCTCACGTGTGGTTCCAGTGGGAATTACACGTGACCCTGCAACACCGGCCAGGGCAGCGGTGGCTGCTGAGCTCACCAGCAGAGTGAGCCCAGGGCAGGATAGAAAGGCGCCTGGGGCTTAGGAGGTGGCTCAGCGCCAGAGGCATCGGAGTCAGTCTCGGCGGAGGAGTGAAGGGAGAGTCCAGACCACGCAGGCTGTCGGCAGCAGGAGGAGAAGCTGGAAAGCTGTCAGGTTGAGAAGGAGCAGAAGCGTCTACAGAGGTCACTGCAGGTTAGAAAGGGACGGCTGCTCTGAGTCACCAGAGTCTCCGACCTCGATGGAGATAAACAAGGAGACAGCCTGAAGGGATCCAGAGGCCTGGTGGCCGTCTCTGTGGCCACATCCCTCCGAGCTGTTGTCTTAGTCGCTTTCCCGGTCTCAGGACACAGTATCCAACACCCACCGCTGAAAGATGGAAAGGTCCGCTGGGCTCACGGCTTGGAGAGGTTTCGGTCCATGGCTGGCTGGCTGCAAGGCAGGCAGGCGGCGTGGCGGAGGGGTCTGGGGAGAAGCCGTTCATGGCCTGGCATCCAGGAAGCGGAAAATCAAGGGAGGAGCTGGAAAGGAGATATAGCCTTTGGGGCCACGCCCACAGCGCCCCACCCGCTCTTCTGACAAAACCCGCTCAACAGCAAGTCAGCTCTGAACCCCATGTCCAGTCGCCTTCCAGTGACTTCCAGAGCAGTCCCACTTACAACCACAGGAGGCGCCAGGGGACAGCTAGTTATGAACCACAAGCAGCGTCTGAGCAGTTTCCTTCCTTCTCGTCAGTTTTTATTCATTACACCAAATGCATCTAATTATATCAGGGTTGTGTGTTCTTCGTGCATAGGATGTACTTTGTTTATATCAAATATTGGCCCAAATGAAGATTTAGATATTTTTGAGTTCTGATCGTATATCCAAAAGCAAAGTGTTGTTTGACTCAAGTCTAATGACTGAATCAAATGAGCTTATTGAGCCTTGTTCTCTAGTGTGAGGTGCATGGGTAAACCTATCGGGTAACCTCTGCTCAAAGCCCTTCAATGGGTCTCCATTTTATGTGGAAAAAAATCAGCTCCTTATGAAAGGAAGTTGCTTAACAAGAACCATCAGCTCAAATATACTGAAATTTATATTTGGAAATAATTTCTCAGAAATATATTTCAGTGTTGTCACAGCCTATAAGATCACCTTAACTCCAACAGTAGCTGTACCAATAGGAAGAACTTTCTCAGAATGAAAAATTTCTTAAGTGACGTGTGATCTTGTATTTGTCAGCAGTAACTGACTTTACTGTCCATTGCACTGATTGAAAATGGAATTGTAGAAAGTATACATTTTTATAATCTATTGACTGAATATGTAGAAAAATAGATCGAGACATTTGTATGATCAGTCAGCATGTAGTTTTTGTTGTATAGTTGTTTTTGAAGTATTTT
>PVIC010022054.1:0-27999 GCA_004025085.1 Thryonomys swinderianus
AGGGTCTCGCTTTGTAGCTCAGGCTGGCTCTGAGCTCACTATGGAGCCCAGGCAAGCCTGGAACTCAGCAATCCTCCTGTCTCTGCCTCCTGAGTGCTGGGATTACAGGCTTGAGCCACCACACCCGGTGGGCTTGGGCTCCTCTTGAATGGCAGCTGATGTTCCAGAGCTGATGAAGTGTGGTTGGACACCCAGAAGAGCACATCCTAAGAGAAGCAGGCAGACGTTGTGTGGGCTCTCTGACCAGTCTTGGGCACAGTCCCATGTGGGTACCACCCTCCATACAGCTCACCTACAGGTGGCCACACCTTGCTTACTGCAACTGATCCTGGGTCCCTCACAGCCCCCGCAGGCTTGGTTTGCCAGAGGAGGCCAGTGTTCACATCTGCTTAGCAGCCTGACACACAGCAGCTCAGAAATCTCCACCAGGAGGCCCTGGGTATTTGTCTGTGTTGCATCATCAGCCTGTGAGAACTGTTGAAAATAATGCTCTCATTCTCCCAAAGAAAGGGTTATATTATTCTACATAGTTTTGCAATCTTCATGTACACTCTCTAAATCAATCTCATGTTTTCCTGCAGATGGGAAGGGGAGGGAAACGCTGCCATTGTCACCAGAGCCCTGTAACTCTGAGGGTGGAGCCTCTCCCCAGGAAGCTGTGGCCTGCCACAAATCTGAGAGCATGTCTGGGGCTAGGAAGATGAAGGACGGCAGGACAGGTGCTGGGCAATTTTGTGGGGGCTAAGAACTGCAGGGGCTCCCCAGAGTTCTTACTTCCTGCACTGTGGGGTTGAGCGTTGATGCACTAACAAGTGCATATGGTGCCTATGGTACTGCCCAGGGTGCCTGTCTTCCCAATACTGCCAGTATTTGGAATGTGGGGAGATGAGGGCCTGGTTCTGACAGTCAGGTCACTCTGGCCTGGAAGAAAATGACCATGTATTTCAGCCCTTGAGAACCAAATTTCCAAGGTTATACTCTTGTTTCTGTCTTTCATACAAAAATTCTTTTTAGCCAGGCATAGTGGCTCATGCCTGTAATTCCAGCACTCAGGAGGCAGAGGCAGGAAGATTGCTGAGTTCCAGGCTTGCCTGGGCTACATAGTGAGCTCAGGGCCAGCCTGAACTACAAAGCGAGACCCTGTCTCAAAAAAATTTATATTTTATATTGTGAAATAGAAAATATTCAAAGGGAAATGGGGAGTAGGGGTGAGTAACCAGGAGAAAGAAAAAATGTGATGGTAAAAAAGTGGAAACAACGTTTATGTATATAGAGTATGGGGGGGGTGGTTTTAAGGCGGATAGGGGAATGGGAAAAAATGAGAATTAAGTTGTGTTATATACTGGTCCAAATTCTCAATGTTGAGTGTATGATGTGTATATAAAATGTACCAATAAAGGTACGAAAAATTTCTTTTTATTGGTACATTTCAGATATACATAATGATAATAGAGATTTTGTACCTATATATAATGTATCTTGGTTCTTTTTTTCCCATTTCCCTCCCTTCCTTTCATCCCCTCTTCACCTCCTTATTTACAAAAGCTTTTTCCCCATTTCTCACTCTATTCTCTTTTTTCTTAGCTCTTCTTTTCTTTTTCTTTCCTCTTTCTCATTTCTCTCCTCATTTGACCATTTTTTTCCCATTTCTCAGTATCTATGTTGGGCCTTATTTATACTTCAGTTTTTAACACAGGAAAAACAGTGTGGTATTCAACATATATGTCTAATTTATTTCACTGAAGAATGTGGTCTCGAGGTCCATCCATATAGCTATAAATATCTCAAACTAATCCTTCTTTATAGCAGAATAGTACTCCATTATAAAAAAAACCCACATATCTTTATCCATTCATCAGTTGATGGTCATTTGAGTTGTTCCCAAGACTCAGCTATTACAAATTGTGCCACCATAAACATGGGTGTAAATATATCACTGTGGTATGATGTTTTAATTCTTTTGGGAAGATACCAAGAAGGGGAATAGGTGGATCAAATGAGACTTCTAATCCTACTTTTGGGGAGAATATCCACATTGATTTCCATAGTGGCTGTACCAGTCTACATTCCTGCCAACAGTGGAGAAAGGTTCCTTTTCCCCCACAGCCCCTTTAGTATTTGTTATTGGTTGATTTCTTAATAAGAGGCATTCTTTTTGCAATGAGATGGAATCTCAGTATTGCTTTAATTTCCATTTCATGAATGACCAGGGATGTTGAACATTTTTTCATGCATTTATTTGTGGTTTCTATTCTTTATCTGAGAAGTGTCTACTCATGTCATATACCCATTTTTGAATTGGGTCTTTAAATTTTGGGTGTCTGATTTTTGAGTTCTTTGTATATTCTAAATAGTAGTCCTTTGTCTGATGAACAGGTGGTAAAAGTTTTTCTACATTATGAGTTGTCTTTTCACTCTTTTGCTGATTTTTTCTGTGCAGAAGCTTTTTAATAAGATGAGATGCTAGTTCTTGATCCTTGTCCTACTGAGATTTTGTTCATAAAGTTTTTCCCAATGTCAGTGTCTCCAAGAGTTCTATCTACCCTGTCCTCCAGCAGGTTTAGTGTTTCTGTTCTAATATTTAGATTTTTAATCCATTTCATTTTTAATTTAGTGCATGGTGAGAGATATGAGTCTAATTTCAATCTCTGGCATGTGGGAAGCCAATTTTTCTAGCATCATTTGTTAAAGAGGCTGTCTTTCTTCCAAGGAAGGTGTTTGGTTCCTTAGTCAAAGATAAGTTCTGTCCTTTAATGATCAGACATTTCTACTGTTCTAGAACTTTCTATAATAGCTCAGACACATCCCACAATAAGGGAAGACAGTGCCAGAGTCATGGCAGGCAGGGATGTCTCTCTCTGGATCCCTGTGGAGATAAGGATGACTCGTTAGCCTGTGCAGGCCCCTGGAGCTGGGTGAAGCAGGCTGAGGCAAGCTTGGTTTCCTTTGGGTCAGTGAGTATCAGGCATGTGGTGTGTAGCAAACAGCTGAGCCAGCAGAAGGCTATCAAGAGGACCAGGGGACACCCTGCCAGACAGGAATCCTGTGGCAGCTCTGCAGGGCCAGAACTGAACCTGTCAGGGTAACTGAAACCAGATGAGCACAAGGGGCTGACTCAAACTGAACAAGCTCTTAAGATCCTTGTAATCATCATCATCATCATCATCATCATCATCATCATCGTCATCGTCGTTATCGTCATCATCATCATCATCATCATCATCATCATGGCCATACTGGTGGTAGTGAGAGTGCACTCAATTTGGAGTTCCACTGAACCAGGACCAGGCCAAGCACTTCATGTGGATTTACCCTCCATTCTCCTGACAGCTCCATCAAGCTAGTCCTATTTTATCCTCACTGTAGAGAAGAGAAAACTTCCCATGAGAAAAGGAGCTCATTGACCAGGTTACACAGTGCATATGGGACACTGTCACTGAGACTCTTGTCAGGCCCTGAGCTCCCCACCAACCTTCTGCTTCTCAGTCAGATTCATCAGCAAATCCTGTAAGTCTCAGCATGACACTCACCATCATCTCCAGCTGCCCCTACACTAGTCGCAAGTTACGCTGATCCCATCACAGATGCCACCGCACTCTTCGGGGCTTAGAGTGACAAGGTTGTTCCTTGCTTGTGCTACATGTACACTGCAGATTGGAGGACTATCACTCTGAGTGGCCCTGGCTTGAGGACCCATGCTGGCTTCACCCTGAGCATAGGCTGACATCACATCAGGACAGAGGTTTCTGTGCTGCCTATCCTCAGGGCCAGTGCTGGCCACAAGGTCACCCCTAACTTTAACAGCAGTAGGCAATTCATCCATCATGGATGCAAGTAGCCTCTCTGAGGATGTGAGAGAGCTGCCTGAGCTGCTGCCACAGCCATTATAGTCCATCTCCATTCTCTCTCCCACAGCATCTCAATAGCTCAGACTGGTGTGCCTGCATGCCCTCTTGCCCTGCAATCCCTTCTCCAGTGAATAATAGATCTTCTAAAACATAAATCAGAGCCCTTCACTCCTCAGCTTATCCACAAATGTCCTCTATCTCATTAACAATAAAACTGAAAATTCTCACCCAAACCCACAAGGCTCCAGAACAAGATAGCCACATCTGGCCCTCAGCCTATCTTTGCCAATAAAGTTTTATTGGAACAAGGCCTTACTTTTTCATTGACATATTCATTAGCATGTTGCTTTTATGCTACAATGGGAAAGCTGAGCAGATACAACAGAGCATAAAGCAACAAAACTGAAGCATCTGCCAGTTGGTGCTTCACAGAGACTTGCCTCTCCTCTTCACTCACATCCAGGGACCCCCTTCCTCTGTTTTCTAGCACTGCTCCTTCCTTCCTGCCCTCCAACTTTTTTCTCAAGCAGCACTTACGAGGGCCTCCTTGACCCCCACTATAGCACCTGGTCTGGGTGCTCACCCATCTGCAGGAGGCCTCCACCCACAATGACACAGCAGCCTGTGGTCACGTGCCACCAGGCTGTCCCCACTTCTATGGCCTGTGAGACCACAATTTGAGACCAATAGGTTCCTGGTGGTCTCAGAAGCTTCAAAATTTCCTGAAACCTTTGCCTTCTGGTGTCTCCTTCCAAGCTGATTAGTGACCTCTTAAGGAGGACTGTTTTAGTTTTTGATCTCAGCTCCAAGGAGCCCACAGGAGTTTTTGCCTGAGGATTTTTAATTTTTGCATTTGAGGCTCCAGGACAGTAGTGGCATTGTGATGCTGGTGTGTGTGTGTGTGTGTGTGTGTGTGTGTGCTACTCTGTCAACATCCTCCAGCTGGCCCTGGGAGGCAGACTTTGAAATCTTTGCTACCCCCGAGGAGAATAACCTTGTGTAGCTTTGAAGCTGACCAAATAGGATTCTGAGAAGAAAGTTTCAGTCGATTGAGAAATGTCATCAGAGCGTGGAGACGTGAGCTCAGAGGGCTGTGGAGGGTGAGCCCAGCCCAGAGGTCTGTCCAACCCGGATATGCCTAAGGTGGCGCAGGCATGGTAGGCTGTGGGCTAGAGCTTGGAGACCACCAATCCAGAAGGATGAAAGCTATGGGATGCCACTGCCCTTCTCAGGTAGATAGTTCAGGTGGTAGAGAAGGCACGGCCACCACCCTGAGACACCTCACATCTTTCTCAACAGAGGCCACTGCAGTTCGGCAGGCCCAGAGTGGACACAAATGACAGGCAGTGCATCAGCGAAGAAGGTGGCCCAGGGCCCTGCCCACTTGCCCAGATTTGTCTCTGCCCCATCTGCCTTCATGCCAAGTGGACCTACTGCCTGCTGCCTCTCAGATGTGGCCCCACAACCCCAGCCTTTCCAGAAGTCCCAGAGTCTTCTGTCCTTTGCTTCCTTGAGTGCCCTCCTCTGTCCCTATGCACAAATTCAGTTTGGTGTGGTATCCAGGCTGCTTGCGCACTGAGCTCAGGGTCCCTGCCCCTGTGTATGCCTGCTCTGTGTCCAGCTGGTGACCTAGCTGTCCCTTGAGAACCCAGCCTGGTCCACTCGGCCAGCTATATCCCAACTCTCTGGGCCTCCTCCTTCATCAGGGAACAGGTCTGTGCTCCCTGGCCAACTCCATCTCACCTCCTCTGGCCCCTTGAGGCTCCTTGAAGGTGCCTCCCCTGAGCATGTCCAGAGCTGCAGCAGCAGGCACTCCTCCATCCAGCAGCCCTTGTGGGACCAGTGTGCACCTTCTTTCCTTTCATCCTTTATTTCCTGGGGTCCTAACACTATAGTATGTTCTATGCTGAGGGTGGGTTGGTGTTTATTAAATGAATAAATGCTCTGAGAACAAGACCAGTCCTTTAATTTGCATGGAGGTGTAAATGACTAACAAGATTCTTGGGGTGGCCTTTCAGAAAGACCTGGCATCCCTGAGGTGGGATGAAGGTGGTGGGAGTGGGTAAGAAGCTTGCACCTGAGAAGACTCAGACGCTGGCTCTGGGACAGGCTGGACTGTCATCTCCCCCAGCACTGCGTGTGGGACCGGATGTCTAGAGGCCAAGATGAGCACGTGGGAATAGCATATCCTTGGCAAAGGGCTGAGCTAGAGAGAAGAGGCAGGTCCATGCCAGCCTGGGGACGGGATGGGCTAGGCCTTGGGGGAGGCAGGAGCAAAGGCTCATGCCCCGGCTGCCGGCCCTGGGAAGCTTCTGATGACCAGCAGGTGATGGCAGGTTGCCGGGCTCCTGCACCCAGCATGGCTGACTGTGCTGCCAAGCATTGTGCCTGCTGGCGTCTGCACAGAAGAAAGGCCCAGCAGGCCCCAGGACCCCTCAAAGGCGCCGCTCATGCCCGCGGCTGCGCATAACACATCAGTCCCTGAAGTTCTTTTGAGCTGCGGAGCCGGCTGTGCAAAGGGAAGAAAAGGCTTGTCATGAATGTCTCAGGGGGGCAGAGCGCAGGGTGAGAAGGGCTCAGATGAGCTGCAGGGACTGGGGGGTCCAGGTGAGGGTGGGGTGGACCAGGAAAGGGCGGGAGCACTGAGATATGGTGACTTACTGCCTCAGCATAGCCCCCAGCTCTGCCCCTGTGGGGGAGAGAGGAGGACAGGACTAGAGGGTCCTTCAGGAGTCAGGGAAGGTGAGGGCTCAGAAGCCTCCCAGCATGGAGGGAAACCTCCTTTCCTGTGGACAATCACGTTCCCGTGCCTGTGATACAGCTGTGTAGGATGGGCTCATGGTTACTCTAGAGGGCAGCGAGCCTCTCCCCTCCTCTCCATCCTTCTCACCACAGTGGCATCCCATAACAGCACCTGGGAGCCTTTCCAGGTCCACCTGCCCCCATAGGTGCCAATCTGGCCTCAGGTGAGTGGCTCTCAAGTCACTCTTAGTGGCCATCCCCGAGCCTCTTCCTGGCCTTATTTCTCGCCCCTCAAGAGCACCCTCTGCTGTCCCTGCTCTGTCTGCCAGTTCTTCCCCTGACTTCTTTCCCAAATAGCTGTACAGCTCAAGCTCCAGCACCTCATTTTGCTCCATTCAGGGAACACATCATCCCTTTCTAACTTTTTCTAGTGCTTTGCCCAAGCCGTTCCATCGTCTTGCTGGCACTGGGTTCGTCTGCTCTCCTGCCTTGGGTAAAGCCATGTGCGAGAGAGGAAGTGGCTCTGCTCTCCCTGACAAATTCTAGGCTGGCCCCTGCTGGGCAGTGACCCTCAAACTAGCTCCTACTCACTAGATCAAAAGATTGTTTGCAGTTACACAGAGCAGTCACATCATGTGGACACTGGTGTTGGCACACATGAAATGTGTTAAACAGAGCATATTTCCAAAAATTTCATATAATGTGCATTTTCTATTTGCTCGATAACTTTCTGATTTGTTTGGGTTCATAAATGGAGCATATATCTGTGTATATATCTTTACCTTGGTGAGTGTTGGGTTTCATTTCCTCTAAGATAGGACCGAGACAATGTCATAGAGAAATTTGAGTGGACTGAAGCCCCTGGAACAAGGGGAGTATCAGGATGTGCCAGCGGCCTTGGTACCTACTTCTTTCCCCATGCACAGCCCTCTGGACCCTCTGCTTGGCACGTGCTATAGCCCAGGGCTCCTGGATAGAACCTGGTCTATGTCTGTGACATATTCTGTGTTTACTTATTTTCCCCTTCCTGATGCTGCCTCAACATCCTTAGAAGGAATTTGTCTTTCCCTAAGTGGAGAGTTCAAGGAGGTCAGTGCAGCTGTTTGCCTCCTACTGGGACCCCAGTATGCCTCCAAGTGAGGTTGCTGAAGGAACCAAGGCTATTTTCAAAGTTGTCAGTGTATAAAGTTCTCAGATGGACCTTTTTTGCAGTAGGATAGATGCTTGTGGTCTCATCACTACCCTGTGAAGGCGCTCAGACCCAGGAACTCCCATGGCTGTCAGTTACTGTGTTTGTCATCTTGATCTTGCCGGTGAGGTCTTAGAAAAAAGTAGTGAAGGACCTTGGGTTCTTCCATGTGGGTTAAAGGCTGAAAAGCTTAAAAAGAAAAGGATTATGCAGGTCTCGGACTCTCTACTGCCACCCAGGGAGGAAGCCCACTTCTGGGGTCTTGGCTAGTTAATCCCTAAGGGGCATAAATAACTGCTCCCACCAGCACAAGATTCAGCCCTTCAGAAGGTACAAGAACATGTCCACAACCACTGTGTGTTCTGAGGCCTCCTCGGAGGAGGAGGTGCAGCCATGGGAGGCAGAAAAAGATGGGTGAGCTGTAGGCCTGTGTCCTTGAAGGGGGGCTTGGGACCCGGGCCCCTTCCTGCCTCCCTCTTTGCTTCCTGGCTTCTATAAGCAGCTCTGTCCCACCACACATTCCTTGTTTCACTTTGCAACAGGCCTGAAATCTACCAGGCTAACTACCTATGAAGGAAACTTCTGAAACTAATTTCCAAAAGAGTCCTTTCCTTTTCTAAGTTGATTATCTCAGGGAATTGCCCCAGGGACAGAAAGTGACCACCATACACCACTGGATGTGTCCCTGAGCCTCTCTCTTTATCCAGTAAGCAGGCATGACATTTGCCTCTTAGGTTTATCATGGAGATTAAAGAACATAATGTAAAATCATAAACCAGAAGCACCTGGGACACTGGACACTGAATAAATGTGATGTTCTTTTCCTTGGACCAGATTCCAGCAGAGGCAGAGGGAAAGAGGAGGTTGGTGGCCTCTATCTGAGTCCAGAGGTAGAATTTGCTGCAGAGAAGAGCACATGGGGACAGGGCTATGATGAGGGTGGGACAGTAGCAGGAGAGCAAGGACTGAACCACAACAGAAGAGCACAGGATCAGGCCTGAGATCATGCACCCCTCCCTGCCCCATGCTGGTTCTCATGGTCTCTAAGCCGGTGCCTCTGAGCACAAGCAGAGACTGGGGTGTGCATTGTAGAGATGTTGAGAGGGCCCGTGGGGTTGGGAATCAAAATAACTCATGCTGGAAAATTCTTTACTACTTAGTTGTACTCTGGACTTAACTGGGAGATTCTCCATGGTGCGATTGGGTTACTGTCTAATAATGCGTTCTGAGTGTCCTGTGGAAGAAGGCTGATTGGACACGCCTTGTTTGCAGTAAGAATATACAAAAGAGGGGGGGCCTTCTGCTCCCAGGGTGGGGCCTAGACAAGAATAGCTCTGTGGCTGGATCAACACTGGCCCAGGGAGATCAACATATCATGGTCCCAGATGGGCAACCCAGGGCCCAGTTCTGAGGATAAGGACACAGGTGGCAGCCAAAGCCTTTCCTGCTTATCTTCCCTCCCACGGGAGAGAGCGTGGCCTTACTCCCTGCATCTCTCTTCTGAGAACATGATCAAACCTCCCAGAAGAGGAGAGATGAATTCCTAATGGAAAACAGAGGTCAGCTGAACCAGTCTTAGAATGGCTGTCCAGCTCCTGGCTGCCATGTCAGAGGAGCCTGTGGTACTGGGTTGTGGGCTTGAGGAGGATGGAGAAGATGCAGCTGGTCACTTGTGTCCCTGCTACCCTTCCTCACCTGTCCTTGTCATTCTCCAGGGCTCCTCTCTTCTGCCAACCATGTAGGGACCGAGGTCTTTGGACCACCCCCCAAGCCCCATCCTGAATGGGGCTGTCAGTCAGCTCATGGGGAAGGCTGTGGGGACACAAGCAGTCAGCCTCTGCCCATTGCAAGGCTATCCTCACTCAGGGACACCATAGAAGGAGAGGCTGCCAGGCTGCAAGAGACATCAACAGAGATTTGCTGGAGGGAACACAGGACACATGTGGGAACCCAGCATCCCTCTTCTTCTAGTCTCTGCCTCTTCTCTTACCGGTGTAGCAGTCTCTTCCTGGGGAAGGTGGGAAAGGAGATCTGAACAGGGCATGTAAGTACCAGCACTCAGTGTCTCTAGCAAGAAAGGCAGACGCTGTCAAAGCACAGGGAAATGGTCAGAAGAGAGGTGGAGCTGGATGTCATCTAAGCCCTCACCAAACTGACAGACCTTTGAAGCTCTCGGTGAACCCAGCCGGAGGCCCTCACATGTCAAGGAGTACCCAGACGGCTTTGCAGGGAGACCACACGAGGGACAGCAACACTGCACTTCATAACTCTACAGAAAAACCAGCCCCAGACTACAGCTAAAGATGAAAACATAATGCAAACTGCAGGAAAAAACCTCGGGGACAGTGCACCTGTGTTGTATGACAACATATAAAAAGAACTGTCTGCATCAGCACACATAGGATTCAAACACAGCAAGTCATCTGTTAATCTTAAAGCCCCCTGGATGCCCACAGCTGAATGTGAGCTCAGGATGAGGCTAGTAGCAGCTGGTCTGCAGGTGTGGACCTTTGGAGACTCTCTCACCAGTACTCTTCTCTTGTGCTCTGCTTCCTAACCTCCATGGAGTGAATACCTTTGCTGTGCCACACCCTTCTGCCCAGAAGTTCCTGCCTTGGCACAAGCCAGCTATGGACTGAACCCTCTGAAACCACAAATTAAACTAAACTTCTTGTTATAGCTTATGTTTAGATCCCACCAACCAACCTCATACAGTCATAGGTGGGGCTTTCTCAGAGGTAGCTGGATCTACGGTCTATGATTGATTCAAGGTGCAGTGTTAGGATTAAGAGCACTAGTCCAGCAACTGCTTTGGAACTTTCCCTAAACTCAGTAGCCTAATAGAATATAAAAAAGGCAGAGAGAAGCTGCTAAGGTTGCTTGGACTTGCTTCTTTGCTACTTTGTTGCTTTTGCTCTCTGGCCTTTCATGGATTCTTTCTCCTGCATGATGTCTGTATGAATGCTTATGCTGGCTACACTTTGGGCTATTCTGACCTCACACTTAAGCCTGATGGAGGGGGAGGGGCATGGAGTGTTAGCATACTGGGAAGGGCTTTGCCCCTGACGGTTTTGATACCTGTCACGGGGACAGCTGGCCCTGCTTCCTGTACGTTCCGAGACAGTAGGGCTGAGTCTCATATCCAGACAACATGCTCATCATCAAAAAGCCAAAATGCACCAGATGCCTTTTATACCATTGTGATGACTTGGCTTCTTAAAAGAATGGATAATGATGTATAGTTTTCATTATATGGGAATTGAATTACAGAAAATGCCAACTTTGTTTTCTCTTTAGTTTCTAGAGGAAAGAGCTTGTGTGCTGAGGAGTTTCCTGCTCACCCGAAGTCACATTAGACATGGCTGATGGTGCAAAGTCTGAGAGCATTAATTGCCCATTTGTGATTTTAGTGTTCAGTTGTGTGGTGCTAGGTTCTATGAATTAATTTTATCATTAACTTTTGTTCATGTTTTTCTTATTTTGTAAGCAATCTTACATTCTAACTTCCTGAGTTTTGTTGCTTTTAGGATATCTTCTTATTGCTTTTATAATTTAATAACTATGTAGCTGGCTCTATGAGTTGGCAATATGTCTATTTCCCCCAGTGCTCATAGAAATTACTCTGCTATCTTCAGCAGTTGCTGTGGCTGTGGGAATGTGGTTACAGAGCCTGTTTTCTTTGTTTCTTGTCCTGAAGTGGTCTGCTTTTATCCTTTATCTACTTTCTTATCCAAGTTCTCCCTAGATTCGCAATTACTTTGTCTCTTACATGATATATTTTTCAATGTGCTAATTAAGATTATTTTTTAATTTCAGAAATTTTTCTCTTATTTTAAGTCTTCAGTTATTTGTGTATGTTTTTATTTTGTGATTCCCTGAGATATAAATTCCTTTGTTGTATTGTGCTTATTCACTCTCTTCTCCCTAATACTTTTAACTAATTTTTTTTAGGTGAAGCCCCATGAAAATCTGATTACTTCTTTCACAAACACTCAAAAACATTATTATTATGCTGTATGCACAAAACACACCCACACACACACACACACACACACACATACATACAAAAACCTTCTGTGACAGATATCACAGCATGTTATCAGAGAATGGGAAGGCATTAACAGAAGTAAAAGTTGTGCCCCAATTCAGCATAAAACCTAAGAGAAAAGGTCAAGAAAATCTCCTAATCCATGAAACAGTGCCTCGGGGAAGATGCAGCAGAGGTAAGTGGGGCAGAGAAAGAAATGTGGAAGAACCAACGTTCACTGGGAGAAATCCCAAAAGGGAGAGGAAGGAAGATGGAGAAGTGGAAGAAATTAAGAAAACAAGAGAGTCATTCTCTCCAGACCACAGCAGAATACAATTATTGATACCAAAAGGAGTTGAGGGGAAGGAGGGTGAAGGTGGGAAAAACTGACACGTGGAGAGAACAGGTAAGACAACAGATCAATCTGGCATCTGATTCCTGCAAGCATTAGCATTAGGAAGTACAGAATGAAATGCAGAAAGGCTTCTAAAGTTCTAAGGGAAATTCACCATTTACTTATAAATATGCCCTTAGGTTTAAGAGTAAGTGGGAGCTATTTAAGTCTTATGGGAACTCAGTAAATTTATCTCCCTTGTTCCCTACCTAAAAAAGTAAACATCAAATTTATAAGGGTGCAGCAAAAAAAAAATCAAGAAAAAGTACGTGCCTTCTAAGAAAAAAGGAAATAAACCTAGCAGAATGAGGCATACAAAGCCTTAAGTCACAGCTGGATAGCTACCAAAACTAATGTGCTTGACACAAATATGATTCAAAGCCTATATGAATAAGCCTTAAGAGGCAAGAGATCTTTTTGCCTTTAAGAAACATTAGAGGCAATTAGATTCTCTAGACAAAACAAAATGATCCAAAGTAAAGTTATGGCACAAATATGAAACAAGTTAAAAGTTGACATAATTTTAAGAGATTAATGTCATTTAAGGAGGAGAGTCTATTTGACTTTAAGCCTTGGAAATTCTTAGTAGAGCAACAGATATTCAGGACTGAATATAATACTCTCATATTTACAGAGCCAAAATAGAAACACATGACTGATCCAGAGGGAATTGCCATAATTTTTGTATGTAAAAAAAGGTTGAATATAAATTCATATGATTCAATTGAGTAGTAATCACATTATTAAAATTCTATGTTTTTGTTTTTCAAAATTTGTTTTTGATTTTCAGAATCAACAAATAAACAAAAATGAAAGGCAAAATTGTAGTTGACAAGCAACCATAAACAGTAAAAACTTTGGAAAAGTTCTCATATTTTTAGGAGATGGAAGAATGAGGAAGTTTAGGGCCACAAAATTATTTATTAGACAGGAATTTGATATTTATTGTAGAATATAGATTATTTTATAAATCAAGAAACACAAAGGATAATATAAGATATAATAAACATGTAAATTTACTAGCAGTGAGGCAGGATCTCCACTACAAGGAATGGGAGATATGACTACAGGCTAAAGAAAAATCTTCTTCTATTAAATTTGAATTTGTTATATCCTATAAAGTCATGATACACCCATCCATCACCCATCCATCCTAGTTCTGTCTGTCAACAGGAGGCCTGTCTAAGGACCCAGACCTTGGTTTCTAAATACTGTTCTCCTCAGCATGAACCAGGTGTCACTGGAGAAATGCCTGATGCTAGGTCTGAAGCAGGAAAATCGCCAGACATTCTGGAGCACCTGATTATATCAGAAGGTAAGAAGGTGTTTGAAGAATAGTGAGCCTCTGTCAGAAAGACACTGAAGCTGACCTATTGGGTTCCCATTGACTCTATTTTGAACAATTTAAGTGTCAAGAACTACAACACACTAAACATATGGTAATGAGAGGAGTTACATATATATTATATTATATTAATTATATTATGTTATTATTACTATATTATATTTAACCAAGAGTACTGCACCCTGGAGTGATAAAGAGACAGAAGAATTGCTGCTGCTTTTGTAGTGGAAGGCAGACCAGGAGTTCTCTTTCTCTTGCAACAGAAAGGCGTCTGAGTTCCCTCCTTTTGGGCCAAGGTGGTGCTGACTTTGCACAAGTCCACTTGCAATGAGAACTTCCCTTGCCTGCAGCCCCCAGGATCCCTCGGCCTCTCTTCTCCCCTGGGACTTGCTTGGATGCTCTTAGGCTCAGCTTGGGAGCCCACAGCTCAAGCTAACTGGGGAGCAAGTTTGGTCCTTGCAAAGCCACCCTCTGCGTATCCAGTGTCCTGGCTTCTTGGCAGCTCAAAAGTCACTTCTCACTACACCTTCCAGGCTCCCATGTTGTGCAAAGCTGCCACCTGGGACTTAGGTTGTAGGAGGGAACATTTCACCTCTGGTCCCTAGAGGGTTGATTCCTTTCTCTCAGTCAAGGGAAGAACTGGTGGCTACTCAGTGAGATATTCCTCCACCTCTGATACTTCCTGGAGAAGAGAAAAACTCTTTCCTCGACCCGCACCCCAGCTGCCCACTGGTTCATTCATTCCTTACTCTGGCCGCTTTTCCAAAACATTTTGTACTAAGCACCGTTACCACTTCCAGGCTTTGCTTTTGGGCAGCTTCTCATAGCTTGGGAGAGCAAAGCTCTGAGGAAGGTGACTTGGGGGTATTACCAAAGACCACCTTGGCTCTGGGTGCTGTCTCTGGAGGCTCAGCTCTTCTGACTCCAAGCTCCACTTCTGAACCCTTTCCTGATGGCCAGAGCATCCACACAGAGTCTTATAGTTGAATGTGAGACTTAGACCCTGAGAAGAGGCAAAGCCATCGCCAGAGATACTGAGGCCCCACCCCAGGTGGACTTTGCTACTTGTATGTTTCTCACCGTCACATACCCCAGGTCCCTGTGGACACTGGCAGTCTCCTCATCCTCACAGAGATCTGTGGGGGCTCTCATCTTCCTCCAGGCTGCTCCCCTGCTCCTGCTGTGGGCTATATGTTTACAACTCCTGAATTCAGGAGTTGAATGTATCCTCCCGGATGATTTTACAAGGCAAGGACTTTTGGAGGGGATTTGCTCGTGAAGTTAGAACCACCAGAAGTGAGATTAGTGCCCTTATAGAAAGGCTAGTTAAGATTAGGCTAGATAAGTTTAGTGCCCTTTTAAAAAGGCTGCAGGGGGTCTGTCTTGCTCTTCTGCTACAAGAAGACACAGAGATAAAATCATTGTCTATGAGGAACTGGCCCTCACCAGACATTGAATCTGACAGCCTTGACCTTGACTTTCCACTGTCTGGAATTATAAGAAATAAGTGTTGTTCTTCCATTTTGTTACCACAGACTGAAATAAGACTTGGCTCTGGCCCTAAGTCTGTTGCTAATATTCCCCTCTCCAGGCTGAAAGTCTTTGGGATACCATTTGCTGATTTCTTGATTTGTCCTTGGGATTTACTTAAGCTCCTTCAGTGACAAAAGAGCCTCAAAGTGATATCCTTTCCTATTCCTAACAACTAAATGCTTCTGAAGTGAGAGAGCAGGCTGAGAGCACGCAGGCCCATCAGGACCGCTTGGAACCAGAGGATGGGAAGGATGTCTTCTGAGAGCTACCTTGAAAACCCGGATGTTGGGACTTCTGTGCACCTTGACCCCCAGGATGGCACTGCAGGAGGTTCCCTGGTTCCTCTTGGGTAGCTGGAGGGAGAGGACTACCCTTTATCTGCCGCCTCCATCCCTTTCTCTTCACATGAAGGGAATTGGTGTGTCTTGGATGAGACATGAATTCTAGGTGAGGCCTGAGGACCTGGGCAAATTCTGCTGGTGGCAGTGGTGATTTGGAACTTTTTGGTATTCAAAATATGTAAAATCAGAACTGTAAAAGCTAGTCCCGGAGATGCTGGTTTAGAGTATAATGAGAGAATCTTTTTGATTCATTTTGGGTGACGGACAGCCACGCTATTGCCATGTGAATTTCTCCGAAAATTCAATGTGGACACTCTGGTCATCACAAAAGTGTTCAGAAGTAGAGCTTGGAGTCAGAAGAGCTGAGCCTTCAGACAGCACCCAAAGCCAGAGTGGTCTCTGGTAATACTCACAAGCCACCTTCCTCAGAGCTGTTTTCCCACCTTTGTGGAAACACAAAAGCAGTTTAATTTCTCAGCATTATTTTGCTGCCTAAGAACTTGGTATAGACTTTTGACCAATTAAAATTGTTCAAAATAAATGAATCCTGATAGTTTCTTCTGCTGAGGAAATAGCAGCACCATTCCCCTTGATAGTTTGTACTCTGTGTGGTAGCTTTTCTGAAGTATTATAGATACGTGAGAAAGTGCATGTTGCAGTGAGTCATTTGAGACATTCTGATGCATGCGTACATGTGAAAGGTCACCACACTGGATAAGATGGCACCATCACTTCTGAAAGCTTCCTCCACCCCTTGGGAATCCTTGCCACACAGCTTCTACCCCTGCCCGGGAACTGCTGACTTGCTCTCTGTCACTGTGCACTGATGTGTGTTTTACAGGGTCCCCGTACATGCAGGAGTATGTACTGTGCTGTGTGGCTCCATTCATTCAGCGTGATCTTTACAGATTCATTTGTGTCAAATGCATCCAGTGCTCATTCTTTTCTTATTGATCTCATATCATATTTTGGTGCAGGAGATCAGTGTTATAGAAATAAAGCAATTGCATCATTCTGGAAATTGCTCCAGTTCAGAACCCTTTCCTGATGAGTATACTTCAGAAGACTGGTTCTGGACATGTTCTTCATGGTTTGGTTGACATGTTCCAGCTGTGTTGCCAGGGCCATGCCACTAAGCCTGCCTGGGCCTCAGTTTTCTCTCCCACAGGACAGGATAGTTTGTTTGTGGACTGGGTGGTGTGGCCCCTTCACCTGCAATGTGTGTCATGAGCTTGGTTTGTGGATGAGCCTCCTGTTGGCTCTAGTCCTGAGGGGGCTCTGATGGCTGGAGTTTCTCCAGGGCCAGGAAGCAAGCGACGAAGGGAACAGGGGCGTGGGCCCCATGAAGAAGAGCAGGATGTGTTTTGAGAGGCTCCTGGAGGATCTCAGCAGTGTCTTCGCAGCTGGGAAGCTGATCTCCAAGTTAGAAGGGATGCAGGCGAGGCGGCATGAAGTGATTCCAACAGGAAGCAGCACCTGATTCCCAGCAGGGTTGACTGTGGGGCAGAGAAAGCTGCTCAGGGCCTCCCAGAGGGATCTGCCCAAGGAGCCCCTCCCCTGCTGCACAGCGAGGCAGCCTTGCAAGGAGAAGTTCTCCTCCCTCTCCAGCACACTCCACTCAGCTCACAGCCACCATTGCAGCACTTGCTGTCCTTGCGTCTTCTGTCCCATGAGGTCACCACACCTCTCATCAAGAAAGGCCACTGGGATCTCTGTTCTTAAGTCAGGCCTTGAGCAACAGAACACAGAGAAAGTGAGGCTATGTGACATTCGAGGCCAGGTCACAGCATTGTCATGTGTTTCTGATAGGTCCTCTGTGGATGCTGCCTTCCAGAATCCAGGGCTGTGCTGTAAGGAAGCTGGAGTAGTCAGGAAGAAGCAACCCAGGGTGCTGTGGTCTGGACTGGGAGTGTACCCCAAGTGTCCCTGTGGTAAAGGCTTGGTTCCCAGGGTGGGATGTGGGGCCAAGTGAGAAGTCTTTAGGTCACTGGGTTAATGAAACTTTTTCTATACAGTTTGCAGGACACAGCAGCTAGAGACTATTGCATGAGAGCTGACTAAGGGCAGACAGGAAGCTGTGTATTGTTTTGCCTAGTCTTATAGATGAAGACACCGAAGGTCCCAGAGGCCAGGTCAGTCTCGCAGAGCAAGACAAGAACTGAAGTTGTCTCTCAGTTGAGAGACAAAAAGGAGCATTGGCTTTAGTCTGGGAACTTCCCTTTTTTACCTGGTTGAGAGATCAGAGTAAGAACACACATTTTAGGCTTCCTCATTCACTTTAGCATTTTGTAGACAAGCATTCCTCCTCTCCCACTCCGTTTTTAAATTATAAAACCCACATAACAAAACAAACTCTCTTGGTCATTTTTAAGTGACAGCTCAGTAGCACTAAGTAAACCCATGAAGCTTTGCATTTGTCGCCACCCTCCCTCTCCAGCACATTTCATTCTTCATAGGGAAACTCTGGACCCACCACACACTGACTTTCCTTTCCCTCCTCCCCAGCCCCGGGCAATTACTACTATTTTTGTCTCTACAGATCTGACTTCCCAATGCCTCCCATAGGGTGAAAACATGTGGCCACCTTCTGCCTCATAGTCCTCAAGCCCCCTCCACGGCAGAACATGTGTCAGTCCCTGTCTTCTTCCAGAAGCCTTTATTTGGCCGGATGTAGCATCCTGCCATCTTCTATGTTTGAAGCCTTCCACACTCTAGAGCTGCTGCTTATTCTCTGCTTGGCTTACACAGGTGGGTGTTTCTTAGCTGGGAACAGAGGACGGGATGGAGAATTGGCCACAGGCAGTGCTCCCAGGAGTTTTGCCTGTCTTCAGCTCTAGACATCCACCACCAGTGTAGCTTTGATGACGGACCTTCGGTCAGGTTAGATGAGCCCTTCTCTTCCCTGAGGAGCCCAGAGATCCCTCCATCCCAACAGCATCTCTGTCCGTCATTCATTGGATGATGAAGGTCAAGGCTGCGTCTTCACTGACTTTGCCTTCCCAGAGCCGGTACAGGCTGGTCTTCTGGGATTGTGTCCTAATTCCTCCCTCCAAGGACCCTAGAGTGCAGGCACTGTTGTTGCTTCCACTTGTCCATGAGGGAATAGGCACACAGGAGGGCAGGCAGCTTCTTTGGGTCTCCTCCGACCTGCTATAAGTAGAATCTCTACTTCCAGCGGTAGCAGAGAGGCCCAGCCAGGGAAGAGCGGGTGGGAAGCCCGTGGACCGCAGTCAGCACTGTTCTTCCACCTTGTGCAGTGAGTCCCAAATCACTGTACTCACACAGCTGTTGTGGGTCCCCTATAACTAGCCTCTAGGGGAGGAGCCTTGATGATGCCCAGGCTACTAGCCTCTGGGAGGAACAAGCGATGGAGGAGAGATGGGGCCAGCCATGGGGCAGAGAGAAATTCCGGCAAGGTTGTAGAAGCATCAGAGCATTTGGCAACCTTCTGGGCTTGCTTTGGCTTCCTGTACATTTTCTATAGGTTGAGCAGGAGTATGTCAGATAAAGGGTAGGCCCAGGGACTGTTAGCACTCGGAGACCTGATTTTCCCATGGGGAGGTTGGATGCATTCATGCATTTAAGCTGGAGTAGGACTCTGCCCTCGACCCCTGAGCCCACTCAGCATGTCTGGTCTGTATTTTGGGACTCACCCAGAAATCCTGTCAGGGACAGATCCAGCCTCCTATGGCCCCCACAGTGGCCCAGCATCCCTATCTGGAATCTGGCAGGGGGAACCAGGCATGTGAGCCAACAGTCCTGCTCCAGGCCCTCTCCAGCTCTCCACCTCAGCAACTGGCTTTCTGTCTTTAAAAAGCAACAGTGCTGCCCCATCCCACCCCATCCTATTTTAGGGTGACATTAAGTACAGCAAGATTATTAACAGAACAGATAAAATCCACACTTGCCTTCAGAGAGAATTAGGGTCCCACTACTTGGGAATCCAGAGCATATGCATCTCATTTTTTCAATGCCTCCCCTACAAAATCACATGTTTTGCAGCTTAGCCCCCAATCAAGATATTCAGAGGTGAGCCTCTAGGGAGTAGTAAGGGTCAGAGAAGGTCACAAATGTGGGTTCCTATGACGGTGCTAGTGGCTTTGGGTGTAGGCTGAACACCCTGCTTCCTCCTTAAGCAAAACACTGCTCTGTTTCACACTTGTGTGCACAGCACAGAAACCAGAGGTCTCTCCATGTTTTATGGACAGTGCTTGCTCTTGAAATTGGTATTATAGAGAATTTTCAGAGTCCCAGATGTGCCCTTCCCCTACAGCCATAATTCCCAGCACCTCAGTAGGACATGTGCAAACCCTGGATCATATGTCACATTTCCTATGACCAGTTTCCGGCAGGATCTTTGGCCTCCCCAATGAATGTCTCAGGCCGAGCCTCTCCAGGCCCTTCCACTGTGATAGCCCCTCCCCCACTCCCCAGCCTCTAATGGGCTCTTTGTCCAGACTTGGGTTCCTGGGGCTTTGCCTCCCTGGAAGAATGAGGAGCTTGATCACTCTGTGGCCTCTGATTTCCACCCTGTCCCCCTCCTTTTGAGTCATGGATTTTGTGTTTTATGAAGTGTGGTTATCCTCAGTAAGCTTTCAATCATCTCGCAGTCTTTTGAAAGCGAGTTTGTTCTGGATCTGTGGACTGGCTTATAGAGCTTGTTTGTGGTCAGATCTGTGCAGTTTTTGATATACTTAATCAGAAGGCTACTGCCCTAAGGAAACTAGAAACCAGGCAAAGCTTTTGCTTTTCAGGGTGCATTATAAACAGAGTAAAAGATTTAGCTGTTTGGACCAGGTGGGGAAGCCAGAAATGGAGTTTCCCTGTTTGGACAGAGGCCTTAAGGGTAATGAACTTCATTAGGACTGACCATTGTGTCTTTTACTTCTTTTCATCTTTACATAAACTCTGAATGTGTGTCTGCTTTATTCTGGCAGGGGGAGCCAGAATCACTTAGAAGCTGGGGCAACTGGAAATTGAACCTGGTACCCTGAGCCTGTTCCCATGACCAGCTGCAGCTGTGGCATGATACAGCTGTGGCTTCCTGCTTGTCCTCCCAGTTGCTGCTCTCCTGCCCATGGCAGATGGAAGTCCATCTGCAAGACTCAGAGTATCCCACAGTGAGGAGCCCCCCTCTCTTCCAGAACCTGGTCTCCTCACTGGGTGATGGGAAAGTGCTCTTGCTGCAATTTCCAGGGTGTGAATATGTCCCTCAGAAGTTTTCCTTATGGCCATCAAGTGGAGAAAGGCAACTTTAAGACGTGATTAGGTCGTTATAGTTCTGGCCTTGCTCGGGGATTAATGTGGTCACCCTGGGGGTAGGTTGGTTACCACAAGAGCGGCTCTGTTTTAAAAGTGACATTAGGTCCCTTTTGCTCCATCTTGTCCTCTAGGCCTTCCACCTTCAGCCATGAATGACACAGAAAGACAGACCTTGCCATGCACCAGCCCCTTGATTTTATTTCTCTAATGGTAGGGAATAGCTCCCCATTCTTTCTATTGCCTGAATTATTCTGTTGCAGCAGCACTAAGAAGATGAGGACAAGGGTCCTGCAGGCTTCAAGGAGACAGTGTGTACAGCTCCCGAGTCTTCCCAGTTAGCAGATTATAAATTCTTTCTGGTTTCTCAGCCCGCAGAGCCCACTGGGTTCTGTTTTGCCTTTGGACTCCCCAGGGTGGGTACAAGAAGGCAAATGCTTCCAAAATCATTGCACGTATTAGCCAAAAACCAGTGCTTTCTCTTCCCCTCCAATACAGTCCAGGGAATTGTTGCCTAGAAGAAGAGCATGGTAAATTGTACACACATTGTAAACTATACCTGATCTGGTAAAATGAAATTAAAATGCTGGGGCTCTGCTGACTGGGCACATGGCTCTTTCTGGATTATTTTGAAAAAAAAAAAAAAGTGTTAGATTCAGCAAAGACCTTTCCCTAAAGATGTCCTCTTAGTTTTCAAACCTTTCTGTTCATTAAGGGAAATATGCCTTGTATTTCCAATCCATTTGCCTGTGAGTCACTGACGTTGCTCTAGAAGTGTAACTGGGTGATCCGATGACTTTTCCTTAGGACAGGAAATCTCACTGAACCCACACAAGTTCTCATTTCCCAGAATCAGAGAAAGGAATAGAAGTTCAGTAGACTTCAGAGACACAGATGTGGCCAGGGGGTCCTTGTTTTGACTAGGACTTGCATTCTGGTTCTTTTTGATTCCATGTTCCTATGAAGAAACAATTTAGTAAAAGCTGTTGATTTCTTGACCCAAAAAGCCATCTTCAAAGCCAAACTAGCAATACAAATTGACAGGAGCACACAGACATTCATCAGTGACACCTGTGCCTGATAAACCCCCCTGATCTCCTTTTTAGGTAGATCTAGAAGTTGACTAGAAGTTAGAGGAGGGCTAGGGAAAGCCTTTGACTCTGTAGCTCCTGATGTTAGAGAGATGATTCACCCTCGGTAGAAGTGTGGTTATCAGATGTCTTTGAGGAGCTCTCCCTAGAAATAGACTGGTGTCTGCATATGGAAGAGGTAAGTAAACACAGCAGAGGACTTGGTGAGAGTGGAAGGTGACAGAGCCTGGGATGTGGTTGGCATTCAGATAGTGTTTCTCCTATGGAACCTATTCTTATGCAGACCCTTCAGCTCTGCCTTTTCAGTGTGGTCACAGACCTTCCTCATTTAGCCTTCAGACCATTATAAACTATTTGTCATTTTAAAAACCTGTAGAAATGCAACATTTGGAATTAGAATTCTTGGAGACTTGTCTAATGGCTACTTCTAGGTTCCTCTTGAAATAGGAAGAGGAAATTCCTTCACTGGCTGGGCATGGAAGGATCAGCTAAGACAGGAGGGTCCTAGATGTGTAGTTTAACTTGACAAACATTGATGGGGGACCATGAGCCAATAGGAGAATCTATTTCATGTGCTCTAGTGGGAAAAGCAGTGCATGCAGGTGGCCTAGCCCAGCTGATATGCGCAGTATAGGTATTTAGTATTCAGTTGGGGCAGTTCTGCCACTTGTTAGCACAGGAAGTTGAGCTTGTATGTTATGGCTATTCCCTAGATGGTAGCTATGGAGAGGAGTCACACTTTTAGGGCAGCTGCTGTATGGTAGGTTGACCTTAGGCTGTTGGAAAGATATGGATTAGGTCTCTAGCCTTAAGGAAAGCCTCCTCTTAGAAACAAAGATAACTCCAGCTTGAGAGGAAGAAGGACCATCTGAGAATTCACCTTTAGTTCAAAAGTCTAGTTACTAGAAGCGGAGTGCAGGACTACTATAGAAATGGACCTGAACTGAGCCCACTTGGGGCTCCCTGAGTTGTGGCTGTCAGATTGTCCCTACTCTGTATGGGCACGAAGGTGCAGAGGGAGGCAGTGCTGTGGCCAGGGTTTGCAAGGGAATAGATTTAATACAGAGCATATAATTTACAAGATTATATTATAATATTCACCCAAAAAGTCAAATGCAGAGGAGTCCAAGAGACCTGTCCATACACTAGAGACCTAGAGAATCTAGCTGAGGCTGGATCCTGCACCAGTGTCCTGCACAAGTCCAGCTGATGGACTAGAACTCACAGCATTGACTCATGCAAGTCGTTAATGAGGATCCATACTTAAGAAGGCCCAAGGCCAGTGGTGGAAGCTAGAAAGTCTGCACCAGCAGGATGAAGGATCTGTGGCACCAGGCTGAGAAATCTGTCCCGGAGCCAGTAAGCAACATTCAAGGTGAAGACCAGAGCTTCCTTGAGGAGATAAGCAGCTATTCCTAGTGACAGCAAGGACCTGAGCTCCTCTGATGTCAACAGCCAAGTCTGGATCAGAAAAACCAGCCATGGTGAACTTCTTCAAGAAAGCCAATGGCAAGCAATCTTCCCCTCTGGTTCTCTTTTTATGTCATTGGCAACAATCTGCAGGTGGGTCTTCCACACCCAGAACCACACAACTAAGTTCAGCTGGGCCTTCCAAGTTGACCATTATTAGTTAATTCCACACAGAGGAATGCTGGCATGACCATGATGCCACAGTCTCTTCTTGTTGGGAAGGCTGTTAGTTAACATCCCTGACTGTGTGACATAATCTGAGCTCAGCAGAAGGACCAGACATCATCCTTGCAGATCAAGTCCTCCCAGGAGACAGAGTACTTTTGAGCAGCTGCACAGACTGCCTGCATTCTGGGGTACCTGTCATGTGCAGTTATTCTGACAATGGACTCCTACTGCAGTGATGATATCCACTCCTCCCACCATGACACTGTCATGGAGGCTGTGGATGCTCAATACTCTGCTCTCTCCTTGGCCTCTTCCACTGGGTGCCTGGGAGGGCCCTGAAAGGCAGAACATCACCCCTCACTTATGAAACAGCAGGAAGCTAGGTGATTTACACAGAGAGACAGGGTGATTGAAGTGGGCCATGTTTTCTCTCTGTTACCAAAGTATCCCAAACTTGAGGATTGGAACCAGAAAGAAAAAATTATTTCTTGTTAGAGGACTGCGTGGTACCTCAAGAGGTACTGAGATAGGTGGAGTCTACTGCTTAAGGATCAAGGCAGTATCTGAGCAGGAACTGGAGAGGGCAGTGTGGACCCTCTGTGGCCATCAGTTGAGTAAATAAGCAAATGCATGAATGAGTAAATGGCAGGGTGTGTAACTTGCAAGGTACTGTGTGTCCTCATCTCTCTCCATTGATTCAGAGTGAAGGCAACATACTTGAGAAGTCTTCATAAGTTGGGTACCTACCAGTCTGCCACTTGAACCCCAAATGCTAGCACTGCGGTATTAATGCATCCCTCAGACTTGTGTGTTGCAAACTTAATTCCAAATGTCACAGTGTTGGAAGATAAAGCCTCCCTCATAAGAGAAAACTGTCATGAGACCTCCACTCTCATGAATGCATAATGTTGCCATCTCTGGAATGTGTCAGTTTTCACAAGAGTGTATCTCCTGTGAAAGCAGGTCCAATCCTCTCTGGCTCACTCCTTTCACCGTATCTTGTGCTTCTGCCTCTACCATGGGTTGGTGCAGTGTGAAGGTGCCCACCAGATGTTAGTACCTTGTTCCTAGATTTCCCAGTGACAAGAATTGTGAGCACATAACCTTCTATTACTTATAAATTACCCAGTTGTACTATTCTACTATACTAGCAGAAAACACATCAAGACCACTGGCTTTCTATGTTGCAGTTGACCTGGGTGCTTCTGCCTAGTCAAGTAGAGGAATTGGTTGTCATGGTTGTAACCCCTTGGCATGAGTTTCAGCATCCTCAGTGTCTCCATGGGTGTCCTGGCCCCTTGGTGTCCAGCCCTGGCTCCTCACTGCTCTACCCTTTGTGACCACAGTTGCCATCAGTGCAGGAGTTCAGTGCAGTTGGGGAAGACCCATCAGGAGCAGGATCCAAGCAAGGTGAAGGACACTGATGTCCAAGCAAGGGACTCTGTGAAAGACTAAGTGTACTCAACAGAACCTTCCAGGGAGCCAGGGAGAGCTCAGAGTGTGCCAAGAAAATAACTAAATCCACCATTTTGTGCCTGAAACAATAAAATCAGAAATATCAGAGAAAAAACGAGACCTAAAATTACTTAGCCACACAGAATCTAAAAATAGTCTCCTAAGTATCAATGAGGTAGGGAGGAAATTCAAAGAAAATGAAAGGATTTAAGCAAACAATTAAAACACAGATCCTCTACCAAAGTGTGTGGACTTGGGCCAGACCAATCTCTGAGGAAAAGCATTTTCTTCAAATGGCAAGTTTAATAAAAATTGTTATTGAGTTTTCGCAACCTAAAAAGTTAACAAAGATGCAAAGATGCTGCTTAAAGAACAAGGGAAGAAGAAAGAAATGTACACAAAGAAATAAACTAGGAATAAGACAAGAGATTAAGTAGTAATTAATGCCTTGAAAAAAAAATCCTTGGGCCGGGGATTTAGCTCAAGTGGTACAATGCCAACCTTGGATGCACAAGGGCCTGAGTTCAATCTCCAGTACTGCAAAAAAAAAAATCTATCTATCTATCTATCTATCTATCTATCTATCTATCTATCTATCTATCTATCTATCATCTATCTATCTATCATCTATCTCCTTACCAACTTGAGAAGCTGCAGAAACTGCTTTTAATAAGGGGGAACAAAGATTGAAAGTAGAAACTTACAAACTTACAATGAAACATTGAGAACAATTTGAGAATCTGAGGGCAAGAAAGTTAAGATGACACTGGAGCCAGACTCCTGCGTGGAGTCTCACTTGGGTACTTTTGCTTTCATTTCATTTCCCCAAGTTCCATTTCCTTGACTTACTCAACTTCTTGTTGTATGTATTTCTCTCTGTAAAATAAAGCGGCCCATAACAAGTGCAAGGTTTGAGTGAATTAATATTGGGCACTTAAGGGACCATGGGAAGGACTCAGCCTCCCGCCTCCGTGTAGTACTAATTACAATTGCTCACAGCTGCCCAGAAGGTCTGGGCTGTTCCGAACGTTGTATAGAGAAAGAAACCAGATCACAGAAAGGTGAAAAAGATTGTGCAAGGTTACTGAACTTGCTTGGCAAGCTTTTCCAAACTGACAGAGAACCACAACTCAGTAATAAGTTTTTCTTGATAAATTACCCAGTTTCTGTGATAGCAACAGGAAACAAGCTAAGCAAGAGTTCTCTAACTTTGGTGTTTCTAGAAACACTTCCCCATTGAGAAAACTTCCTGTTCAGTGAGTGATCAGAAACTAAAGTGAAGTTTAAATTAAAAAATTATTACCATGAAAGACACATTGCCATGAAACCCTCTCATAATGCTTCCCTCCTCTTCACAAACATTGTTATCATTCTGGCCACATTCTGAACTAGGTCTAGAAACCCTCTTTGCTGAGAGCCTGTAGTTGTGTTGTCAAGGATTTCTTCATGTCCACAATTGATTCGAAACATTCCAAAGTCATTATGACTTTGGGGCTGAACAGGATTTCTCGCAGTGCTGGATCTTGTGAGTACAGTGGGTTGTCATCATTGAAGAAGGAAACGGCTTCCACTGGAGACTAGCAAAAACTGGGATGTGTGGTAGGTGTGGAGAGGGTCATGTGTAGAGGTGAGACTGGGCTTTGGGGTGAAAATGGAGATGTCCCCTCCACCTGCAGGCTGGGGCGGCTCTCCAAGAAGCATCGAGCAAGGGAGAATCTGACTCTTGAAGCACCATTAAGAGTCTTCCCAGCTCTAAGGGGTAGAGCCAAACTCCTGTGTCCTCCAGGGATGTCACAGGTGTTCTGATGACAGCTGAGGAGCTGCAGGGTCTTGGAGGAAACCTGCAGACCCCAGGTCCAGGACCAGACATATCTGGTTGCCTTAACAGGTAAAGTGGGTAAAACACTTCACACAACCTCAAGTTCTCCAGAGCATAATCACCAATGGATTGAGTTCAAAATTTTCCTAACCTTAATAGCATAAGACTTTCACATGGAAGTTAAATAGAATTGGGTTTGTAGACCACCAGTCTGCCTGAAAGTTAGGGATTTTTCCCATACTAGTTAGAGGAAATAGATGGTACCCTGTCACTGGATTGTTCCAGCAGGGACTGTATAAACACTAAGTGACACTAATGGGTTGCTAGAGACTGGGCTGACCAGGCAGGTGGGAAGATGACAGCTGGTGAAGGGGTTCTAGGGAAATGTTTCCTGTTTCTGCCTAAATCTGAAAGAGCTGCAGGACAGATGAGGTCAGTTACAGGGGGACTGAGAATGTGGGGATAAATAGAAGGTGGTGACATGGGAAGAGACAGCCCAGGCAGGTAGTGTGGGGGTGGGACTTTGGCTAGTAGGACATGTTCCTGTGGTGTGTGTGCCTAAGTGACATTCCACCATATGGGGGGTGCGTAGTGCATGAGGGCAGGTGTGGTGTGAGGCATGGGGATGGTGCCTATCCATAAGGAGGGAGGTGCTTCCATGGAGGCAAGCATGATGAGGGTGCTCATTGACAGTGAGCAGCCAAGTCCTGGCACGTGTGGGTGAGTGTGCCGGGAAACCCTGAGCCAGTGAAGCTCCTCAGGGAATATCTGAACGTGCATTAGGCTGATTTGCAAATGTTGTCGAACTTGGCAGTCAGTGAGCTTTTCCAGACAAGACATTTGCCTTCTTTAATTCTGGGAAATCTTTCTTTACTGTCTCTAAATATCATTTCTTTCTCTCTTCAATAGCTTCATGGTTCTCCTGCTAGGTGTATGTTGGAGAATCTTCACCTGTCGTCCCTGTCTATTGACTTTAATTTCATATTCTTGTCTTTGTTGATTTCTTTGCTGACAAGGCCATAGTTCTCTTCAGGGCTTCCCATGTCTCCTGTTCAGCCCTGCCCATTAGTGTTTGTTTTGGCTCCAAATGACTTTCATTTCTGGTCATTAACCTTTCACATGTTTTTTTTTTAATTGAATTCTTTATTGGTACAATTTATATACATCTCAAAATCACATATAACATTGGGAAATTTGTACCAGTATATGCCACAAGTTAATTCTCATTTTTACCCATATCCCTACCCACTCCCCCCTCCTCCCCCCTTATACATGCTCTTTTATTTTCTTTCTGTATCATATTTATTCCTTCCCCTCA